>WSYQ01001005.1:0-12994 GCA_011426435.1 Lysiphlebus fabarum
TCAAAAAATAATTGATATATCGTTTTTTTTTGATAGACAAATTTTATTTTTATTTTTTTTTTTTCAGTCTAAAAAATATATTTAAATTTTAAAAAATTCGAAAATTCAAAATTTTGCAAAATCTTAAATAAAAAAAAAAAATACTTCGCGTATAATGCCCACTCCAATTTTATGAAAAATGTTCATCAATTTCATCATAGAATCTGCATAAAATTTTTCATCAAAATAAAAACGGGCAAAATGGCACTTACCTCTTGAGACGAAATACTAAATTCGAGGGGGAGGGGCAGGTGGAGCTGCGAAAAATCTAAAAAAATTAAAACCGGCTTTTGGGACCTTATGTATACAGAAATTATTAACTATGAAATTTTCTGAAGATAGAAGGTTCTCAACTTGGTGAATTGAAAAAGCCCTCCCCATATATATATATGGGGGATTCTTAGTGACTTCAGATGGTCATCTGCCTAACCCCCTCAGATTTTGTTGTAGTTTTTTTTAAAAGGCTTCTTTTGGCTTCATATTGAGCCTGAATTTTTTTTAGATTTTTATGACTTTTTTTAATGAAATTTTTATGAAAATTTCATTTTCGGCATATTTTAAAAGTGAAAAGTCGAAAAATTTCCATTTTTGACGCAATATTGATGAAAAAATTGAAATTATTGACTTTTAAGTTCTAAAATATACTAAAAATGGAATTTTCTCGAGACATGTTTTAATTTTCTTTTTTTTTTTCTTCATTTAAAAAGATAAACTTTTTCGTTTTTTTTTTCAAAAAATTTTCAAAAAAAAAAAAAAAATATATAAAAACGTCTCGGCCCACTCCAATTTTTTTTCAAATCAATGTGGTTTGAGTAGTTATTTTATAAAAAAATTTCATGCATCTCAATTTGGGGCGAATTTATCGGAGACAAGGATAAGTGTTAAAAATCCCTACTTTACCGACTGAAATACGTCATAAAAATTTAATAAAAATTCAGGCTCAATATGAAGCCAAAAGAAGCCTTTTAAAAAAAAACTACAACAAAATCTGAAGAGGTCAGGCAGATGACCATCGGAAGTCACTAAGAATCCCCCATTCGGCCGACGATTCAAGAATCAACCTTAACGTTTCTTTCTTTCTTTTTTTTCATTCGATAAGGCTAGCATTATTTATTAATTGAAAACAAAAAAAATTGTAAATAAATAAAAAACACAAACATAGTTAATATTGTTCATCTGTAACTATTGTAAAAGACTTGAATCAACTTGTATATCAAAACTTGTTTACATTATACAATACAAATAATTGGCTTTTTTTGTAATCAATTTTTTCGCTTTTTTGTGAATGTTTTATTCCGTTTGTTTTTTATAATTCCCATGGTTATTGATTTTTCAGTAAATAATAATTAGTTTAAAATTCACGTCGATGGTATTTGTCAGGATCAAAATACGATGTAACAACAACTCGGTTGTTGAATTTACGACCAGTTAATGACTGCTGTGCTTTTTGACAGTCAATAACACTGTTAAATTCAATAAATACCTGAAATGGAATCATTAAAAATAAGTAAATAAAACAAATAAATATCAAGAAAGAACATTTTTTTCACCTTTCCACATCCTGGAACATCCACACCTTCAATGGGTCTTGGTATTTCAACGGATCTAACAACTCCATGTTTATTACATTCTTCTTTGATATCCTCAAGAATGTCTTCGTATTCTTCTTCCTCCATTAGCTCCTCAGGTGTAACCATATTTAACAAACAAAGAACCTATAAAAACAAAATAAAAAAATTAATCGTTATCAAGTATATATCTAAATATACTAGTTTTTTCAAGTGAAACTTCTTTACTGAGGGTAGCGACAAAAGAATTTATATTGGCCCGAACATTATGGCCGTTTTTATTGTTTTTTTATTATCTATAACGCCATGTTATAGATAATAAAAAAACAGATTGGAAAAATGCAAAAACTAAGGGGATCTAATTTTTTAAAAACCTTTTACTATTCTTGAAAGATAAAAAGCATAAGATTTTCGTACTTATGGTGGTCTAGCGTATGGGGAACATTTTTTTAAATTTTTTTTTCACGGTAAAGTTTTAGATAATTAAGAAACACATTGAAAAAATCCAAAAACTAAGGGGATTTAATTTTTTTACGACTCTTTATTATGCTTAAAAGATAAAAACCATAAAATTTTAGCGTTTATGGTGGTCTAGCATCCAAGGAACATGTTTTAAAAATATTTAATCACGGTGAAGTTTTAGAAAATAAATAAATATTTTGAAAAAATATAAATTCAAAGGGGATCGAAATTTTTTTTAGTTCTTTTTAATACTTTAAAGATAAAAACATAAAATTTCACATATTTTTTAAGTATTAAAAAGGGTTAAAATAAAATTAGATCCTCTATGTTTTTATATTTTTTAATTCTCTAAAACTTTAGGAAGTGTCTATAGGCACGGAACCGCAGGCGGTGTAAACCCGCAAGCGGTCTTAAATGACGGTAATATATGGTCATTTATAAAAAACACCGTCTGTGGGATAAAAACGTATTCTTGTTGAGACAAAGCTGTACTTTAGAACTACGTACGGTACATAACACGCACGGATAATTTATATAATAGTTGCTAAATGCAATAGCTAGTGGCACCATCTACAGTATAAAAATTTTATTTTAAAATGAAACAAATGACAAATTACAAAAATTAAATTAAACTTTATTACAATTAGAAAAATATCAAAAAAAAAGTGCAAATACACCGTGCACGGTATCTACCGCCAACGATTTAAGGACACGTCTCATTGTGTTATTTTTTAAACAAACAATATATTAATTATACATTTATTTATCACATTAATTAAACACATCTATAAAATAAATTGTTATTAATAATCGATAGATTATTTAACAATAATAGTCGAATGTTCTTTAAACTTTCAAAGTTTTTTAGTATTAAAAAAAAAAGATAAAAAAAAAAAAAAATGAGCAAGTACCTCCGTGAGGCAAATATTGTCAATTATTTATTAGTAATAATTTTTTTAAAATTATTATTTTTATACCATTAAAAAGCTGACAAAATTTACAACAAATTATATGCATAAACAATAAGAAACCAATTTTTTTAAGAAGTCATATCAGTTAAGTCGCTAGTTTTTTTTTTTTAATTTTTTTTTTTTTTAATTTGAAAAACATTAACCCGGTTTTAAATACCTTAAAAAAAATTGGTTTTTCTTTATTTATGCATATAATTTGTTGTAAATTTTGTCAGCTTTTTAATGGTATAAAAATAATAATTTTAAAAAAATTATTACTAATAAATAATTGTTTAAAACGGTAAAGCGCGCTAGACTCTGAACTCTCATTATATGTTATTTATTTAAGTTGGATAAGTAATAATTTTTTTAAAATTATTATTTTTATATTTATCAATAGCTGACAAAATTTACAACAATTAATATGCATAAATAAAGAAAAACCAATTTTTTTTAAGGTATTTAAAACCGGGTTAATGTTTTTCAAATTAAAAAAAAAAAAATTAAAAAAAAAAACTAGCGACTTAACTGATATGACTTCTTAAAAAAATTGGTTTCGTATTGTTTATGCATATTAATTGTTGTAAATTTTGTCAGCTTTTTAATGGTATAAAAATAATAATTTTAAAAAAATTATTACTAATAAATAGTTGTTTAAAACGGTAAAGCGCGCTAGACTCTGAACTCTGATTATATGTTATTTATTTAATTTGGATAAGTAATAATTTTTTTAAAATTATTATTTTTATATTTATCAATAGCTGACAAAATTTACAACAATTAATATGCATAAATAAAGAAAAACCAATTTTTTTTAAGGTATTTAAAACCGGGTTAATGTTTTTCAAATTAAAAAAAAAAAAATTAAAAAAAAAAACTAGCGACTTAACTGATATGACTTCTTAAAAAAATTGGTTTCGTATTGTTTATGCATATAATTGTTGTAAATTTTGTCAGCTTTTTAATGGTATAAAAATAATAATTTTAAAAAAATTATTACTAATAAATAGTTGTTTAAAACGGTAAAGCGCGCTAGACTCTGAACTCTGATTATATGTTATTTATTTAATTTGGATAAGTAATAATTTTTTTAAAATTATTATTTTTATACCATTAAAAAGCTGACAAAATTTACAACAATTATATGCATAAACAATAAGAAACCAATTTTTTTAAGAAGTCATATCAGTTAAGTCGCTAGTTTTTTTTTTTTAATTTTTTTTTTTTTAATTTGAAAAACATTAACCCGGTTTTAAATACCTTAAAAAAAATTGGTTTTTCTTTATTTATGCATATTAATTGTTGTAAATTTTGTCAGCTATTGATAAATATAAAAATAATAATTTTAAAAAAATTATTACTTATCCAAATTAAATAAATAACATATAATCAGAGTTCAGAGTCTAGCGCGCTTTACCGTTTTAAACAATTATTTATTAGTAATAATTTTTTTAAAATTATTATTTTTATACCATTAAAAAGCTGACAAAATTTACAACAAATTATATGCATAAACAATAAGAAACCAATTTTTTTAAGAAGTCATATCAGTTAAGTCGCTAGTTTTTTTTTTTAATTTTTTTTTTTTTAATTTGAAAAACATTAACCCGGTTTTAAATACCTTAAAAAAAATTGGTTTTTCTTTATTTATGCATATTAATTGTTGTAAATTTTGTCAGCTTTTTAATGGTATAAAAATAATAATTTTAAAAAAATTATAACTTATCCAAATTGAATAAATAACGTTTGGTCAGAGTTCAGAGTCTAGCGCGCTTTACCGTTTTAAACAATTATTTATTAGTAATAATTTTTTTAAAATTATTATTTTTATATCATTATAAAGCTGACAAAATTTACAACAATTAATATGCATAAATAAAGAAAAACCAATTTTTTTTAAGGTATTTAAAACCGGGTTAATGTTTTTCAAATTAAAAAAAAAAAAAATTAAAAAAAAAAACTAGCGACTTAACTGATATGACTTCTTAAAAAAATTGGTTTCTTATTGTTTATGCATATAATTTGTTGTAAATTTTGTCAGCTTTTTAATGGTATAAAAATAATAATTTTAAAAAAATTATTACTAATAAATAATTAACAATATTTGCCTCACGGAGAGATGTAGCCAAACGCTACGTGAACAAGGGGCTCGCGCGCAATCGGTGGTTGCGACGCCTATGGGCAAAAAGTCGCTACCCCGAGATCGCTAGCTTCAGCGCACTAAATGAAGAACCTTAATTCAATAGAAAAAAAGATCTGGTAACGTTTGTTGGGGCGTGGGCCCGCGTTACCCTTTGAAAATTAAAAATTTTCAATACTCCGGCTAGGGCCATGGTAAACTTAAATCATTGCTTAAATATAATTAAATGATTTGTCATTATCAACATCAACATTATTAAAAAAAACGATATCAAAATTTTGGTTGACTACATGATCAATGAAATGAAATTTACTGTAAAATAGGTTCATGTACTAGAAAAAAAATATGCACTTTATTAAAGATGGCGGAAAAAACCCATAATGCGGGCGATAGAGATTTTTGAGACGCAAAATTTGAGCATAGTACGAAGTCTCCCTGACAATTCTACGTTGAGTTATTCAATATCTAATTTTTTCACGTTTTTTTAAAATCGTTATAACTTTTGGGATAATAAAAATTAAGACATCGAATTAGGCTCAAATGAAAGATCTTACAAAGTTCTATCATGAGATATGTGGATTTATATTGTATTTAAAATAGTTTTGAAGAAAAAAAATTAAATATCTGATTTTTTTTTATAAATTTTAGTGTTTTTTTGGTTTCCACCAAAAACTATTAAAGATGGCGGAAAAAACCCACAATGCGGGCGATAGAGATTTTTGAGACGCAAAATTTGAGCCTAATACGAAGTCTCCCTGACAATTCTACGTTGAGTTATTCAATATCTAATTTTTGAAAATTGTTAAAAAATTGATTTAGATTGCTATAACTTTGAGAATAATGAAAATAAAAACATCGTATTAGGCTCAAATGAAAGTTCTTGAAAAGCTCTTTAATAGGATATTCGGGTTTTTTTGCGACCTTGAAGAGTTTTTGAGAAAAAAAATTAAATATTTGAGTTTTTTTTTTTCTATTTTAAAGTTTTTTTTTTTTCCACCAAAAACTATTAAAGATGGCGGAAAAAACCCACAATGCGGGCGATAGAGTTTTTTGAGACGCAAATTTTGAGCGTAGTACGAAGTCTTTATGTCAATTCTACGTTGAGTTATTCGATATCTAATTTTTTGAACTTGTTAAAAAATTGAATTAAAAGTTTATTAAAAGCGCTATAACTTTTACGATAATCAAAATAAAGACATGGTATTAAGCTCAATTGAAAGCTCTTTTAAAGCTCTGTAATAACATATATAAGTTTTTTTGGCTATCTTCAATAGTTTTTGAGAAAAAAAATTAAATGTCTGATTTTTTTTTATTTCTATTTTTAAGTTTTTTTTTTTTCTACCAAAAACTATTGAAAAAAATAAAAAAAACCCACTACGCGGGCGATAGAGTTTCCAGAGACGCATCATTTAAGCCTAATACGATCACTCTAAGTCAATTGGTTCGTAAGTTATGAACGTTTTTTTTTTTTCGGCCGTAAATACAATACTGCGGCTGAGCCTATGGCTCCTAGCCTCCGTAAAAAAATAAAAATAATCTCGCATGTAAACTTTATCAACAATAGTAAAAAAAATTATTTTTTTTATAATTTATAGCAAATTAAAACTTATTTGTTCAATAAACAATTGAAATTTTTTTTTTCCTTAGCTACCTCTAATAAAATATTAATTTTTTTTAAATATAAATATATGCTGAAAAATAAAAAGCTTGCATAATATTTGTAGATAAATTTAAAATTTATATAATATGTATTTATATTCAATTAACTCTCGTTTTTTCAATGACGTGACAAAAAGTAGCGCAATAAAATTCGGGTATACGGGCATAAAATTTTGTGTTGTAATATAAGGGTTCCTCAAACTACAAAATATTTGTACAAAAATGCATTTCATCAAGCAGAGGTAGCTAAGAAAAAAAAGATTAGAAAAAAATAAATTCCAAACGTGGCAACTACGACAAACCAATATCAAGTGACTGAATCTGTAATACAGCTATCTGCAAAATTGTTATTATTTACAAAAATTTTTAAACCAAAAGTTGAAGAATAAAGCTTACACGTACGAATGATTTATTATGTACTGATAAATTAATAATTAAATGATGGCTACACGTACAACTTGTTGAGTGAAAAAAGTCACCGCAAGCATTTCGATATCTCGAATATTTTTCGATATATTAAAATTAAAAAACACTCCGTTGTTTTTTTCATATGTTTATGGTGACATTACTTATGTAAAACCTGTCGAGTTTGAAAAAGTAATCTTTATAAAATGGGGAAGTCTCAGAAACAATAATATCCCCAACTATTACATTTAAAAATTGGGACGAAGTGAAAATTCTTTTATAAGATATTTATTAATTGGAATAAATCTGAACTATGAAATTTTTTTTTTGTTTTTCTTCGAGTAAAAAATAAATACCTCTGTTGGTGGTCCACTTGTTCCAACCATTGATAATCCTGGCACTTGAATTTGTACTGGTGCTTGGGTACCAATCATTGGATTTTTGGCGCCAACACTTGCACGTTGTACGATTAATTTTTTATCACCAAGCTGCATGCCATTTAATCCAGCAATTGCTTGATCGGTGATTGATACATCAATGTACTCGCAAAATGCATAACCTTTTGAAAGACCAGTTGCAGAATCTTTGACAAGGTTGAATGCTCTTAGTTGACCAAAACTCATAAGCAACTCCTTCACCTGTTACATGATTGTATGTTTAACTAAAAATATTATATTTTTTATTTTTTTTTTTTTTTTTTTTTTGTGCCAATTTGCATCAAAACTGCAGCCAATAAAAATTTATAAAAATTAGTTTTTTTTTTTTTTAAGTTTGTTGGTTTTATTCAAAATGATAAATAACTGAAAAAATGGCTTGTTTTGATGCAAGTTGGATAAAGTATGAATTTTTTTTTCGAATCATCATTTCTATTTTAAGTTCTAAAAACTTCTTCATGTGAGGTGTATGAGTGAATTGCCATAATTTTTTTTACTATCGAATACTCACCAGTTATAACATTTACCGTTATTTATTTTTTGATGTTAATTATTTTATCTGAACATCAAATTTACCACGAATATGAATAAACATTTGAACGTACTTTTGTTAATTCGGTCAAAAAATCCCAATAAATTGTTACAATGTTAATAGAAAACTTAGAACTTAGTGATAGGTTCTAAACGATGCGGATAAAAAGTCTAGTAGCAAAATTGATAATTAAAAAAACTAAATTAAGTGCATTAATGACTTAAGATTGAAAGTATAATAGCTGCGACAATATATGCTTGTGTAGGCTCAAGTTAAAGTACGTCACTCTTCACAACAATGACAAAATTTTATAATTTAATATTACTGTCTACTTAATCCAAAGTCGAAAAAAAATCAAATTTCTTTATATTTTTTTTTTTAAGCACTATAATTTAATGGTAATGTAAAGATTTTCTGATTGTAAAAAATGTGAGTTTTCGTCTTATCTTCTTGTATAAAAATTGTTATTAACTCCCAGATAATTGTACAATTTATTAATTAATATCATTTAAATAGCACTGAAGAACTGTATAGTTTTCTTCTTGTTAATTTTGTAATATTAAAAAGTACAAATCTATAAGAAAAATCGAAACTTAAATCAAGAATTTATAAACTATAAGCATAAACGTACTTGTACTTAGGTGTTAAAAATATCATTCTCGAAACTTACTATGATGATTTTAACGCAAAATTATTTAAAAGCAACCTTAAGTTCTAAGCAGAAAGTTTAAAAAAAATTGACAATGTAGATAACTATTTCGTTTAAAAATGAGTCTACTGAAAAAGAGATCAGCTACATTTTCAATTATCCGGAATCAACCGTAACAAAAATATTGATAAGATGAACTGACGTTGTTCAGGCATTCAAGAAAGCTTTTTTGATTTTATTTTTTTTTTGTTTAATAATTTTCAAAAATGTTATCTGACATAATATAAATGATTCGAAACATTATATTTTAGACAAGTACTTGCCTCGAGAAGCCGAGCATAACCACTCTCTCCGGGCAGTGTGGTTTATTGTCATGTTCAGTAGTGGTAGTAGTGGTAAGCATATACTTTTGACCGGCGCGACTCTAAGCTAAGAAAAATTGGGAGAAAGGGCACTCTGGCAATAAATCCAAATTTGCCTGTTTTTTGTTGATTTTAAACTTGTACAATAAACTAGTTGATCAAAATTAATTAACCCAACCAATTTTATATTAAAAAAATAAAAATCATCTTGTTTTTTTTTTTCAATTTGTTACTGAATTTTGGTCACTTTGAATTGAATATCAATTATTATTATTATTATTATTATTATTATTATTATTATTATTATTATTGAAGTAAGCTGTTTCTGAAAAATGAACCCTGAAATATATATCGAACGAAGAATCACCGGTCAAGCCTGAAAAAATCCTGTAAAAAAAGTTCCTGCAAGAACAAAAAAAATATTTTCTTTTCTTCTTTCTGAACCAATTATATTTTTCCTTTGAATTTAAATTCTTTTAAACCTGCGATGACCGGTTTGGACCCAAGATCAGCATCTTCTTGGGTCCCAAGGAATCCTAAAAAAATTTCCCTGAAACACCGAGAAAATGCTGAAAACAACTTAATCTATCCCTTGATTTATTTATTTAGTTTTTTATATTTTCCTGAAAAAAAAAGTTTTTCAAAACCCTGTATCCTTTTCCCTAAAATGCATTTTTGTCGCATGCTGATTTTCCTTTCCTAATTAAATTGTCATTTTATATTATTTTCAAGTGATCATTATGTTCTTGGGGGATGAGACATACATGCCTGGACTCCAACTCACGCTGCGCCTAAAAAGGCTGCAAAGAAAGAATTGAAGAAAAAAACAGCGGCGAAACACTATTCACTCCACCACTGCTACCTATAAGCTGCAGCGTTTCTAAACGATCTTTTTTTTTTTTTTTTTCTTGTCATAAAAACACCTAAGCTATCGCGAAAATATAAAAAACGAATTTTGTTAATGACGAAATAGAAAAAAAATTATTATGAAAACAAAAAAAAAAAGTTACAGAGTATAAATAAAATGTCAAAAAAAAAAAAAAATAAATAAATAATAGTTGAAGAGATTCTTTTCCATTAAAAATAAATAAATAAATAAATAAATAGAGTAAATACAAAAAAAATCCCTGTGCCCTATTTAACGCGCATACATACCTCCTTCTGGAGCTTTTTTGTCATTTTTTAAAAATATTTTTTGACTGTTGAAATCAAACTCCCTTGGACCTCCGTTCAATGACTATATCTTATTAATGGAACTTTTGTTTCATAGACACTGAATTTTGTCAATAAAATAAATTATTGGAATGATAATAATATTGAGGAAAATAGAAAAAAAATAAGGAAGCGAGTAATAAAAAAAATTTAAGACAGAAAAAATTCAGTGTCAATAATAGACAATGTGCGGTTTGAAAAATATTGAGAAAATATTTGTGAACTTTTGTCTTGCATACCTGTTCCTCGTTCAAGTAGTTAGGTAATCCACCGATGAAAATTTTGTGAGGTGAATCTATTATTAATCAAATAAACCAATCGAACATTTATTAAAATGAAAGTAGATGAATAACAAAAAGTAATATTACTTACCAGGTACTGTTCCTGGAACATTCATGCTCGGGTTATCAGTCATTCCAGGCATAGGTTGATAGTCATGTGGTCGTCGAATTTTTAGACTCTGTCCCTTAAAGTTAATACCGTCAAATGCCATTGCCTGGGTTGTTTCATCTATTGAACGAAACTGAAATTAACAAGTACATGTTTATTATCAATTGAATAGATGAACTATTAGTTAATTGTGGTAGCAACATAAATATACTATTATGTTATAAAAACAGGGATGTTGTTTTTTAATAGAATAGGTATATAAAAATGTATTCAAGTAAAAAACTACCTCAAGAAATGCAAAATTTTTATCTAAATTAATCTGACAAGCAAGTACTGGATTACCAGCAGCTTGTGCCAATCCAGATAGATGCATTTGTTGATTGAAAAATTCCATCATTTCTTCTTCAGTAACACCAAACGGAATATTACCAACATAAAGACGTCTTGCTTGACGAGTTATTGTACTTCCGACAACTGGAACTGCTGCTTGAGGTGTATCAGCAACAATTGTTGCTGGTATTTGACCAGCTGCCTGCATAGCTTTGTACTAAAAACAAATTAAAAAAAAAAGAAAAAATTGTTTATTTCAAGTGTTTAATTTACTTTTTAAGTTTATTTTATTTTTACTTGAAGTGGCGTAATATGTTCAAAACCAGGTGGTGGCACATCCCAATACAATGATGGTTTTCTTCTTCTCGATCCACGACTTTTTTTTGGTGAAGAACTACGCTTTCTGTCGGATTTTGTACGGTCCTTAGATCTAGATCTTGTCCTCTTTCTGCGTTCACGGCTTCTAGATTTGTGTCTTCTATCGCGATCCCTGTCTCTTTCACGATCTCTATCACTATCACGATCCTTTCTGTCTCTATCTGATTTAACAAAAAAAAAAAAATCATAAGAGAATAAATGAATCACTCATGATCTCTCAATATATACGTTAAAGATAGTAAAATATATAAAAACTAAAACTCGGCTCAATCAAAGATATTCACAGGTATTTAGATATCCGGTACTTGTGCCTTGGCAGGCATCAGGGCGCATAATAAACGATTATAATTCGCAATATAAACTTACCACCGTTAAAATCTTCACCCATTATTAAAGAATTATTTTATATTTTTTGTTTTTTTTTTTTAGGGCTTTGTAAATTGAGATCTATAAGATCTTTTCTTGAATATCAGATAAAAATATAAAAATTTTCAAATTGTACTCCTTGAACTTAGTGTTTATTTAAAATTGAATGCCACTCTATCCTCGTTCTTGCAGATTGTCAATATGTTTCAACTTTTAGGACATCAAGCTACAAAATGGTGCACAACAGTTCCAGTAATGGGTAAATTAGTCGATTTTCAAGGTTTCTTACAATGATGGTAAGATACTGTACAACCAGGGATGTGACTGTATAAAACATAACGTTTTAAACATCCCGAGTTTTATCCATTTGTATAAAACATCTAATACATTTGTAAAAAATGTATTAGAAAAAAAATTATTATTAGTTCAGCTATTACTCAAAAAATTATTCAAACAATTAGTTTTTCAAATAAACTAGTGTCTACTGAAAGAAAGACAATTATACTGGTACCATAATACTTTTTAAAAAAATATTCAAACGACTGCATCTATCTTCTTAGTCTTTTGTTCATTATAATTGCATTAAAAATTATATAAATTTTTTTTTTAGAAAAACGAATGGCCAGAAAGACAGATGCAATTCATCAAACAATGTACCAATTTCATCTTTTTTCATAACTATTTTTTTATTTGAAAAATTAGTTTGTCAACTGCATCTATCTTTCTGGCTATTTGTGAATTATAAATGCATTAACAATTACATGAATTAATGAAGAGGCACCGCAGTGCCTCGTGTCAAGTATGCGAAAAAAAATATATTCAATTAGAAAAACAAATGAAAGGCACTATCGAGACTAATAGACACGAAATAGAGGTAACCTTTGTCTTTGCTAAAATTAAATTGACGAATTTAAATATTATCAATTATCAATATCAAAATTTCATTCAGTGTGATCCCATAAATTAATATCAAGCTTTTTAATAAAAAAAAAATTAAATTTTTCACTTGTATATTTTTTTTTTTAAAGTAAAAACAATTTTTTAAAAATGCGTTTTTATTAAAATTATTTCAAAAGTCCAGATTTTAGTTATTATGTTGGTAACAAATCTAGCTTATG
>WSYQ01001006.1:0-29837 GCA_011426435.1 Lysiphlebus fabarum
AATAAATAATTATTACAAAAAAAAAAAATGAAAATATAATTATAAAAATTATAATGATCAAAAACTTTCATTTACATACTTTAAATGTCGGTCGCCAACCAACTGGTCTAGCTAAAGATGCATGAAATGTACTAAAATTAATAAGTGTATATGCAGCAAGAAAAAAATTTGATATTAATGGTGCTATTGAGTTCAAATTACCTAAAAATAATTTGATTTAAATTTTATTAATATTATTTTTTGTTAAATATATCATAAATCAATTTTATTTATTTATTTATTTATTTATTTTTTATACCAATTAAAATAACACCCATTGCAATGACAAATGTCAAAAGATATCCTCTAATTGGTTCTTTTTCATTGTCTTGACTGAACCATGATAAACCTGGATAAAGTTTATCTTGACAAAGTGCTTGAAATACTTTTGGAGCTGATACAAGTGATGCTAATGCACTTGATAATGTTGCTGCAAAACATCCAGCATAAATAAATGGTCCAAATAATGATACCAATTCAATAACTTGAAAATTTTGTGCTATTATGTACGCGGTGGGTAAATGAGCTATAGGACACATGAAGGCATAATCCCGGTAATCCGGTGTGGCCATTACGCTAATTTCCCTTCCAACCCTAATGTTATATATATATTTTATACCTTGATAAGTTTTACCTACTTTTACCCTTTTTGCTTTTTTAACCACTAACATTTTTTATCTTTTTCTTGCATCAAAATTTCATGTATATACATTATATAATCTTTATTATATTGACTATAATACAACACTTGAACTATAAATGCGATCTTGTGTAAATGACTCAATTTTTTTTATCATATATAAAATGATTTAAAAAAAAATTAAAATATATATACGTATTTAAATAAAAAATATATTTTGTTACATAAATTTATCATTTTCGAATATATATAGGATATGTATATCAAAGTTGTAAACTTTACGTTAATTAACTGTCTGCAACGTCATCTATTTAACCACAGTAGCATAGAAAATCTCTTGAAGTGCTTTTGTATATATAATACAATAATTCCCGAGGTGATTTAACATGCAAGAAGTAAATTTAAGACAGTACTGAAGCTTGTATATATATATATTAATTTATCTTGAACATAAAAGAACATAAAAGACAATCAAAAGATTAGACTTATCAAATATTGATGTGAAATTGTTGATTATTATTTTTTGATATTAAAAATATTAAAAATTATTAGGTTATTATGTTTTTTAATATTATTTTCAAGTGGTAAATCATTTTATTTATTATTTTTTTTTTTTTTCATATCATTTTAGGTCGAGGTCATATTGATGACTAGTAATTCCATCGATAAACGGTTTCAATACGAAATTTGCAAGTAGTTGAATCAGGAAAAAAAAAAAATAGTAATGATGAAATGAAATGAGAAAAAAAAAAAAAAAAATCAAAAGAAATAGAAGAGTATTGAGATTTGGGTCAGCATGGTATTACCAATCTCGTACTTTGCTACTTAAGCTTGAGTTCATGTGCCACTGAATGAAATTGAAAAAAAAAAAAAAATATATAAAAAACAAAATCAATTGAAATAAAAAACTCAGATGAATGATTGAAAAAATGAAATTATTATTTTTTTAAAATTGACCATGAAATGTTTACCAAAAATATCATAAAAATATATTATTTTTTGAAGTTTTGATTTAATTTTTTAATTTATTATATAAAACATTGCCAAAAAAGTAAAATTATCATATAAAATTTTCGATAAAAAATAAATACAAATATCTATCAATCATTGAAATGACATGTCGGAAAAAAAATATATAAAATAAAATCTTTTTCTAAAGTGATTGGTTTTTCAGAGTGAATTGCACACATTTTTTAATTTTTTTTTTTACTTTCTTTGTCACGTTAGTATATCTCTAGAGGGACATTTTGAATTGCAAAAGGTTGCTTTTGAATATTTACTGATTTTAGTATTTGTGTCATTCATGCAATGTAAATATATATATATATACTCATTCAGTTGAATAAGTTAACTCAAGTATAAAACATTTTTTTTTTTTCATTTTTCAATTTTAAATGCAAAAAATAATATTAACCCCCAGGCAATTCGATAATACCTATCATTTCAATATTATAATCTTTTCATTTATATATTTAAAAAAAAAAAAATCACAAGTTACAATAAAATTAGTTAATTAAATTACATAAAGTTTTTCACAAAAAAAAAAAATAATAAAATTATGCAAAAATATTTATACAAAAAAACATAAAAATTCTATAAATAAATATGGCAAAATGATGAAATTTTAAAGATAAAAAGCACAGTATTTTGAGTTACCGGATATCTAATAATAACATAAAAAATTTGTGTCACATATAACTTGCGGATGTTGGAAGAGATCGTTGAATGCAGCCAGTAAAATAAAAATAATAAAAAAAAAAAAATAGTACCACTTTGTAGAAGTGTTTCTGAATTTTTATTTTTTTTTCTGTAAACTACACCGGATGTACAAACATACCTTAAAACTCTCTCAATTTAACATCCGTTTAAATTTACAAATTTATATATTATTTTTATATATTTATCATTTTTCAATGTTAAAAAATAATTATAAATTTTTAAGTTATCATAGTGCTATTCTAAATATTACTTTGAAACTTTTTTAAATATTTTGAAAATATTATGCATCAAGGTAAATATGTTCCAGAATTTCGTGAATATATATAAGCTTTGACACAGAAAATGACTATGTTATCGAACAATATTGCCAATAGCTACCCACAATTTTTGAGAGGGATAAAATATTTTATACAGCTTAAATAAATCGACAAAGTAACTATTTTAATTATCAATAAAAAAAAATAAAAAAAAATCTATTGATTTTCAAAATATATAATAATTGAATTTTATATATAATTTAATTAATTTTCAAGATTCATCATTTTGTTATTTTTATTATTAACTATACTTTAACCAAACAATTATTAATTAACATTTTAATTAAAAAGTTTTTTACTGAATTTATAAATAAATAAAATATTAAAAATATTAAAAATAAATAAATTAAAAATTTACAAATAAATATATTTTTTTTTTTTAATTGTATATATATGAATTAATTTAAATACTTGTATATAATTATATATATATGTATATATACAGAATAATATTAAAATTATTTTCTTTATATTATTTTGTTTTATTATTCACATCAACAGTGTTAACTCATGATGGATTACTTGCTTTTACCGTGGTTTAATTAACGCCTCACCGCATGACTCGTATACATGTTGTATAATGTCCGAGAGAATGTAAAGGCTTCTCTTGTATAATGTGTTTTTACTAATTAAATTTTTTAAAAATATATATATTTTTCAATAATATATTTGTTACAAATTATTATTATATATATTATCAAAAAAAAAATTTTAATATGATAACAAAAATGAATTAATATCTAATATTTGACTCGAAAAAAATTATATAAATTTTATTGTATAATATATGTCATTTGGCAATTTAAAAATATCAAAATAACAATAATAATAATAAATTATTTTGTTATTTAATGCAAAAAAAGATTAAGGATAATTAATTGAACATAAAATAGGTGGAATGCAAATCAATGTTGATTTATAAATATACATACATATATCGAGTATAATGTTTTTATTGTTATCACAAAACAGATATTGCAATTAGTCAGTTATATATATATAACATCACTTGAATGGTAATTTAAACATGATATAATCGCTTAAATATTCAACCCTCATTACTCTTTACTTGCCACACCAATTTTAAACGTTAAATTTATACAGTCCAAAAGGATTGATTGGTTGTGAATCAAATATCAAAGTATCAAAGCTTTTAATGTCAAAAGGTCAATGATGATATATAAAATCAAAGTATTATATCATTAAATTACCATCAATAAAATATATATACAATAGAAATTATATTTTATATTTTATTTTAATATATACATAACATGCATGTATAATATTGACTCGTCTTTTAATAAAATATTTGAAAACTTTTTTATGGTAATTGATGTACTCAACTTTTTAAATCAAAACTTTTATTTATTTTATCAAAAAATATACCTATTCATTTATTTATTTTTTTTTTTATTTGTATTGAAAAAAAATATAACAATGAAAAATTCTTTTGTTTCTTATGATATATATTTTTTTAATTAATTTTTTTCACGTTAAATTTGTATTTTATTATCCTAAATGAGAGTATGAAAATTAATTGAATAAAAAATATTTATACATTTTGTAAAATGAAAAAAAATAATAAATTTAATTAGTTTATTAAAAATTTTTTTAAAAATAATTTGTAATATTGTTTTTATAAATTGTCAATGAGATTGATTTGTTGATAAATTTATATAACTAAAGTAATTGAACAAAGATCCCGAGGGTACTGAAAGGATAAAATAATAATAAAAAAAAAATACCAAAAAACAATTTTGTGGTATATAAAATTGGATAAATTTTAGAACAATAGAAACTTTTGTCTAAAATTTCAACGTAAAATCAATCAACACTGTTAGTTGATAAATTTATTGATCAACAAAACCAACAATTCAATTTTTCAATTCCAATATATTTTATTTTTTATTTTTATCTTTGTAAATTTTCTGAATTTTCTAAAATTGATTTATAAACACAAAAACATTTTGATCGACATGATAAAAATATTTTGAATTTTATACAATTTTTCATATACAACTTTTGTATAAAATACAAAATAAGAAAATGATGTACTTTGTTCAATTTAAATAAATATTATTACTGTTTTTTTAAAAAAAAAATAAACTTCAATTTAAAAAAATTTATTGTTTATTTGAAATTATTTTATTAATTTAACTTATGACATGAACATGCTGAGAATATTTAAGGTATATACAAGTTTCTCGTGTTTTGTACAATACTCGAAACTAAATATTCAAAATTATTATCATTTGCACACCTGGATTACACAGTTATCTACTTGTTCGAGGTGTCTTTACCAATTGCACATGGCACCAGAGGCAAATTTATAAAAATTATTATCACTGACATTTATGAAAAATTTATTCAATTTATAAATAATATATTTTATTTATCAAATTGATATTTTCAATCAATAAATATTTACTGATAAATTTAAATTTATATATTTTTCCATCAACTCAAAATTACTAATTAAAACTTTAATATTTCATTTTTTTTTTTTCATGATATTCCATCATGATTTGATGTTTTATCGATTTGAAAAAAAAAATTCAATATAAATAAATAAAATATGAAAAATTGCATATAGTGAATTGAACATTTTAAATTTACACTTTAGAAATGTTATTTATTTATTTTTTTCAAAATCAATCTACTTTTTTATTATTTTTCATTGTTGTGTTGTGTGAAACAAGCAATCTTTATATATGTCAAGAGTAAATCGATATTACTAAAATACACAATTATTTTTATGTTTGTTTATATATATATATTTTTTTCCTCTTTATCATTGATATTAATTTTTTTTTCAACTCATATTTTTCTCAAAATATAGTGTGGTTATGAAGGTGTATGGACAAACATGTGGGTCAATATTACGATGGAAAAGACTTATTTTTTTAATGAATTTTTATTATTTATTTTTTTTTTCATTAATTTACTTTAACCCTGAAAAATATGTAGCTTTCAAACCAAGTTTTTAGATGTTTATATATATTTTAAATCGAAATAAAAATAATTTAAAAAAAAATGTTTAAAATTAAATAAATAATAATTAAATATAATTTTTTTTTTAAATTAATTAAAATGCATGTTGAATAAATAATATAATAAAAATAATGTGTAATTGTGTATATGAAAGATATCATTTTGATAAAACTAGTCTAATCTTGTCACGTAGAAAATCAAGTTTCAAAACTCAAATTAAAGTCAGCAAAAGTCTTTCAAAATAATTCGATTAGTTATTTCCGAAGGATATGTAAGTATGTGCATATATATATTTCCATTATATTTATCAATTATATTTTAATAATATTTATACAACTAAAAAATAAGTTTAAAATATTCATATAAATATAAATCAAAACTTTATAATAAATTAAAATATATTTTATGTGTAAGATATTTTTAAATTCACGATAAATATAGGATATATTTTTTTCCAAGTTTAAAATGATGCATATATAAGGAAGTAAAGTACTGAATTAGAGCAAGGATAATCACTTGAAATAATATATTTTCAATGCAGTTATACCAGTAAAATATATTACAAAAATTTTAAGGATATATTTTGAATAAATATCGTTTTAAATATATCAAATTTCAATTGAATAAATAAATAAATATATTATTTTTTTTTATCAAAGTATAACAGAAATCATTAAACTAAATAAATTTTAATGATTTTACTCATTTATTTATTTTTTTTTCACATAAATACTTGGAATCTGTGTGAAACATTTGTAACAAAACAAAAAAAAAACCCTTATTGTTAGTATAGCATTGTATAAATACATTTGTATTGGAAAAAAAATAAAAAATTGTATATTGACTGATAAGAAAACATTTACTTTCTTATCAAAATTGACATTTTTTTTTATATTGCAGTTCAATTGATTTCGTGACGATAATAATTCAACAATTCCTAAATTTGAATTTTTTTTTTCTGTTCGTTTCATCTATTTTTGGCAGTTTTTTATTTTTTATTTTTTTCAAGGCAACAGTTGGCAATCAAATCGATGTATATATATATATTGATAGGAAGCTGGTGTAGATTTGATTTGAATATCGATTAGAATGAGATGAGTAAAACTATATACCTGTATATGTCATATTATATTATTATATATGAAAACTTAAAACGCGCGTGCCAAATGTCAATCACTAAAACATGATATCAAACTTTAATGCTAAATTAATTAAACTTATCCAATCAACAATCAAATTATTTTCATGTAAAATCAATAATATAAATGTCAAAATTTATTTTTAAATATTAAAATTATAAACATAAAAGTATATGGAAATAAATTATATGGTTTTATATATTATTTTACAACCGGATATTATTGTTTAAATTTTATTTTAATTTTTAAATCATATTATAGTTTGATAGTTTTATATTTTCATTTACCACAATAATCGATAACCACCGGAAGCAATATAACAAATTTCAACTATTATTTGATATATATATTTACTTGAAATTTTTTTTTTAACCCCGAGGTTGTTAATGGTCATTTTATCAACTAAATATTTTGTATATTTATTATGTAAAAAAAAAATTAAAAATATTCCATCAAATATGAATACTAAAAAAAATAGAAAAAATATTAATTATTCTCATATAATTCTGTTTTTTTTTTTAAATTTAATTCATCAGTTTTTTTTAACTTAAATATTTTTAATTTATACAGGTAATTTTATAGTATACATATAATGCTGTTGAAAGATGCACTACAAAATAACCCAAACAACAATATCTGCGTAATATACAAAAACGGAAACCGGACACATATCACATTTACATTTTGAATATTAACCCTAAACCATCTCTGTTAATAAATGTACATTTATTTTCCATATTTTTTAAATTTATTCTTTCATTATTATTATTATTATTTATATTCAGAGTTTTTTTTATAAATTTTTTTTCTACGATTTCTGTCAAATGCCTGTGGGAATTTAAACTATATACATAGATAAAATTGATGAAATAAAACGTAGTAGAAGAAATGAAAAATAAAAAAAAAAATAATTCAGCTATTCAGCACGACATACCTTATGGCCATCAAGTTTTTCAACGAGATCATTGGCCCCTATTGGTATTCTAGCTATATATGCTTACTTTTCTACTGTACTTTTTAAAATGTTTTATTTTATTTTTATCGTTACATATATATTTTTTTTACATGTTACATTTATGTAGAATTTTTGTTTTTGCATCAAATATATATCCAACAATTGTAAAGAAAAATAAAACACATTATGCAATGCAAAGTAAGTAAATTTTCTATTTTTTTTTTTTGAATGTATGTTTGAAAATAGAAATATAATTTTTGAATATATATATTTATTTTTTAGGATATAAATTTTATAATTTAAACTATTTATTTTTATAAGAAAAGGGTGCTAAAAATAAAAAAGAATAAAAGAAATTACGTGTTATATTTTAGTTTCTAAAAATATGTAATAAAAATAATATATATAAAAAAAAAGTTGCACACGCGTCTGCTACAATTTAGTTTGTTTTTTTATTATTATTATTTGTTATCTATTTATTTTTTATTTTTTTTTACTCTAAAAGTAGTATCATATCCGGGCACGTTGAAGATAGCGTTTTCACCGATCGGTAAAATCCACGACATATATATAATAAAGGGTTATTTTGTGCAAGTTTTATTTTGTAAGACTTTATGCTTTCATTTTTTCTTAACGTCAACACGTAAATATTTTACACGATACAACTGTCAAATCAACTGTAATAAAAAAAATATTTTTTTAATAGAATTTTCTTAGAATATCAAATTAAAATTTATGTAAAGAATAAATTTATATTTAAATTGTTTTTTTATCATTTAAAAAAAAAATAAAATTTTTAAAAATCTATTTTTTATAATAATAATATATTCAAAAAAAAAAAAAATAGAAAAAATTTAAAGAAAACACTTTTCAAACTGTATACATGAATTGAGACTTTTTGAAAAAATTTTGTTTAAAAAAGTTGAAAAGAAAAAGTATATAATGAGACTGAGGTTTTCCCACAGTAATGTTGTTGTTTTTTTTTTCAATTTTCTATATAATATTTTCAATTTTTAACTTTCTTTGGTAGCGATACTTTATCTTGTAATTTTATTTTAAATAAATCTTTGATACTTTAAAAATTTTATATATAAAAAATAACAAAATCCCTGTAGAGATATTTGGTATTTCACATATTACAAAGAAACTTTGAAGTTGGTATACACATTTTGTTTTTTAAACAGTAAAAAAGTTTAAATTTTTTTTTTGTCTCATGTTACAAAGTTGATCCACACCATTCGGTGAAACAACCTCACAATATATATTAAAAAAATAATATTTTAGTATAATAATAATAATAAAAAAAAAAATTTATAAATATTAATAATAAATTGAAAAAATAAATAGAAAAATAAATAAAAGTCTCAATATAAGTATATATCAAATTTAAAAAAAATAAAAATATCAATGTATTTAAAAATAAAATAAGTATTGAAATTTTTCATATATAAATGAATAAAAAAAATATAAATACAGAGTATTAAAAAAAATTGTTAATAAGAATATAAAAATAAAATACTGTCGTGGGAATTTGCTACAAGGTGCATGCTGAAATTGATCTATAGCAATATACTTTGTCCAGTGTTGTTCGAAAGGACTCGTATATACATTGCCACAATATAAATACATGCGAATATATATATATGTATATACAAGTATTGTATAGAATAGATAACGATGGAAACTATTTCAAGTCAGTGAGGAAATTCCGATAGATCAAGAGGAGCCAAGGGATATATACAAGAGGCGACGCATTAGATGTTAAATTGCATCTCGTATTCATACAATAATAATACCACATGTTGTTTAACCTGAGGTCACTATATAAATTATTATCAAATCGTACATAAATTATAAATCATGTTAAAATAATAATTTAATTAAATTTATATAAAAAATTATGGCTATTTGTATATTTTAATTAAAAAAATAATTCAAATTTTTAATGATATTTTTACAAAATTGAGAATAAATAATTATTTAAATGAAAAAAAAATAAATATTTAAATAATATTTATAAAAATAACATATAACATTGAGTATATATAGATAGAAAAAAATAAAAAAGTTGGTAATGGGCTGACGGAAATAAGTTCGACGACCGGAACAATTTCAACAAGAGTACTAGGCAACATCAGGATGAACGAGAAAACCAAAAACTTTGTTCAAGGAATTTTCGTGGTATACCAGGAAATTGCAACGAATAAATTTATTTCTATGGTTATATACTTTTCGTCTCATTTCTGTTATTATCATTTTTTTTTTTTTTTTTTTTGCACTAGAAATTGACATGAAACATAAACAGAAAATAAATATATACATAATCAAAAAATAAAAGAAAAAAAAATATTCAATTGTTTGAATTTTTTGAGAAAATATAAAGCGCATTTTGGAAATTTTATTTTGTTAATTTTTAGAACTTCACAAGCATAAAATAAATTATTTCCATTCATTTTGAAATTTTATTGGACATTGAAGATAACTTTTATCTCCGACTTAGAGTCATCTTCGTGAAAATGAGGCATTTTCGTCAAAATGAATTTTTCTCGGTTAAATTATTAAAAGATTATGATTGAATCAAGTCAATAACAATGGAAGACGTTGTTTCCAAGCATTTAATAAATTACTTTTATTCATTTTAAGATTTTGTTAGACTTTGACGCGAACGTCGACATCCAAGCCAGAGTCAGTTTCGTGGAAATAAGGCATTTTGGTCGATAATAATTTTCTTAAGTTCAAATATAATGGTTTCATGTTTCAATCGTGTAAACAACTATGAAAACCAAGCCAAAACCAAAACAAGACTAATGTTTTCAAAACCAAGACAAGACCAAAACAAGACTGGGCTCAGTCTTGGCATATTTAGTCTTGGGTGAAGCCCTATTTAATTTTCCAGATGTAAGAAAATTAAATTTATTCAAGCTTTTTATATATAATTTTATTAAAAAAAAATAATCAATTCAAATTTTATCAAAATGTTGGAATTTTTTTTATAATTTATTTCATTTTTTTTAATTAATATTCATAGACAAAAGATTCTAATGAATATGCCTTGAAATAAAAATAAATAAAATATTATTAGCTTGAAAATTCAAGATTGGTATAATATTGTACTGAAAGATTTTATTTTTTTAAATTAAATTTTTATTTTATTTTTTAAAGAGATTATAGCTGTTGAAGTAAGTATGTAAGTTACAATGTAGAAAACTTGCAAACTTGGCGTTAATAGTCTATCCTAATTTAAGGATTATATTTAAATTTATCTTTATCAAGTTTATCCTTGTCTAGTTTTGTTTCATTTTGTATAAAATATATTGCTATATATATATATATCATGAAAATCCCTTTTTCAACAAACTCAATTTCATCAAATTTTATATATTAGTTTGATGATATTAACTTATATATCCAGACATCATTATGTTTTTATATTTTATATATTAAAAATAATTAAAATATTTATTTTTATTAACTTTTAAGTAAATTTTACACTTAAATTCATCAATGTTTTTTTTTTTTTTTATCATTCTAAATTCTGAAGAAAAATGATAAAGTTTTAAACAAAAAAAAAAAAACAAAATTGCAGTGATTTCAAGTTTTCTCGTTTCAAGCTGTCGACTCAGCATTATCAAAAAAAAATTTTTTTTTTATAAATATATTTAAAATATTTTAAGCCACACAAATTGCACCACAAAAACAAATTTTTTATCTTTAATTTAAAAAAATATATTTATATAAAAAAATAAATTTTTGTATATTGAACAAGTTTAATGTAAAATAATATACAATTATCTAAATTGTATATACATAATTTGATAACCAAAATATTTAAAATTAATTATAAACTTTAATATAAATTTAATATGAATTACAAAATTCACATATTATGGTCAAAGCCATTATAACACTTATTGAAATAACATTAGTAATATAATAGCTACGGTCAAAATGTTCAATTATTAGTTTTCGTTCATCTAGAAAACCATCAAAGTAATTTACCCACTAGCAATTACATAAATTGTTCATAATAATTCTACATATATATATAAATTTGCAAAATAAATAAAAAAATATTATGTCATTTTTTTTTTAGTTATTTTATATAAAAGTATATTTTTTATTTTTTTTTTTTCAAATCAATCCATCACGCAAAAAATCATTTTCTATTTTCTTGCTCATCATTTTGTATTTTATTTTTATTTTTTAACAAACCCATAAAAATATTCCACATGTGTTCAGTTTTATTACAATTTTTCAAACATTTCAATGTCTTTTTTTTTTTTTCCCAACAATTATTTATACATTTTTTTTTTATTTTCATGCATTTTTCTCATATAAATTTAGCTTTTTTATTTTCATGTTGCATGATGGTGTTCAATACTACAGAGCCGATTGAGATTACAAGAATTATGTGTTTTAAAAAATAAGTAGAGAATAAAAGTTGCGGTAACCATTATCGTAACTTTATAGTCAAAATCAGTTGTTCAAAGTGGGTCAGATTGGTTTTTGAAAAAAATAAAAAAAAGTATAGAATTTATATAAAAACTATTAGCAGAAAAAATTTCAAAAGAATTCAAGTGTATTGAGTGTATATAGATTTTTTTAAAAAGTAAAATTTTTTTTATTTAAAAAAAAATAAAATAAAATAAAAAATTAATGAGCTTGTATATTGAATAGAAAATAATTTTGATTATCATTATTTTGATGTATATGTTTAGACAAATTGAAGATGTATTTTGTATGATTTTCAAGTCTTGAATGTCTCGTTAATTTTACCAACATACTCAATGCTGACGAAAGCAATTCGATGCTGCAGTGTTTGAATACATATTCAACTACTAAGTCTATGATCTGACTCAAGTATAATGACGTCATCGTATACAAGTTGTATACAAAAGGTATCTATCAACTTGCTGACTATATATATATTTTGGTCATGCTATCAAGTTACTAATATTGTTTCAACTTTTAAAAATTTTATTATTATTATTATTATTATTATTATATATCTCAATCAATTAAATTTTTCATGAAACTAAATATTAATTTTTTTTAATTAAAACAGTCAAATTTAAATAAATAAAATTAAAAAAAAATAGAAAAAAAGGGTTTATATGAAAAATTGAAATTGACAGTATTTGAATTGAGAAGAAATAAAAAATACAAAATTTACAATCTTGACATATGTCAGATGAATGTATACGTGATTTTTTTTTATGTTCAATTTTAGCTTTGGTTGTTATCAGAGATGCATAGAATATTGTGAATATATAAGAAAATAGTTTTTTTTTTTTTTTTTATATATATTTTTAAAAGGTTACAAAATAACTTGTGTATATAAAAAAAATATGTATCGAATGTGTGAATCAATATTGAATAGATATTTGACTGACATAAAAAAAAAATACATGTAAATATGTAGAAAATATTTTTATATATTTTTAAACCACATAAAAAATATTATTGTATATATTTTTATCATAAAAAATATTTATATTGTAATTTGTTTTTTTTTTTATGTTTAAAGATAAATTGATTATAAAATTAAAATTATATTTTTTGTTTGATAGATGTATGTTAATTTAAAATATTTAGGAAAATTTAAATGGAAAATACATGTTACGAATTTCATAGTTTCATTTACAGCTGTTCAAATAGTTAGCAATTTCTGTCCATTTTATATATACATTGATTCAAATACTGTTTTTAGGGTTAAATAAGGTCTTTGTTTTCAACATTGTGTATACTGTGTTAATCTCACAATTACACACATATATTTACACATAAATATACACAAATGTTATATCTTTCTTATTCATCGTATTTCATGCAAAACCAAAAACACATGTGACTGACATTTCCTACTCAAAGTATAAAAAAAAATTAAATTTAAATTTATATCAACCAACTATTTTAATATATATGTCAAATTAAACAATATTATAATATTATATAATTTATATTAAAAAAAAAAACATTAAATTATATATTTGTAATTTTTTATTATTTAGTAAAACATATTTTTAATATGTTAAAATGTCAAAAGCATATATATATATTTTTTTTATTTAATTTAAAACCACTAAATTGATTAACTTAAATTTCCGACACTTTTTAATTTAATATTCACTGACAAATAATTTATTGTGTCAAAATGTCAAAAGCATATACCGACATAACGATAATTTTTACATTATTAATTCATAAATATCATAAAAAATATAATTTAATATGTACAACATCAAACAAAAATATATACGTGATTTTTAAATTATTTTCATCTGTATATCTACAAGTTGGCTGATATATAAATTAAAAATTAATTATATAAATAAAATATAAACAAAAATACAAAATTTAATTACAAGTAAAAAAAAAAATCTTATATAAAACTTATATTTTAGAAAAAAAGAAAAATTTTTAAATAATAATATATAAATATTATTTCAAGGTGGTTATGAAAATTATGTCAAACATGGGAGGACACGTCTGATTAAATATTGCCAAGAGATATTGAGAGAGAGAGAAAGATAAAGAGAGATGAGAGAATGATCTCTTGTCATCTCATTGTGAAAACAGCATGCGTATCTTTGACAATGATAAATATGTAAATCAGGGTGTGTGAGTATAATGATCCACGAGTTATGGGTAGAGTAATATGAAAAATAAAAAATAAAAAAAGGTGATAAATATCAAGATTAATATATTGAAATGAGCAGAGTAGAAAATGAGATGAAAATAAGAAAAAAAAAAAATAAAATAAAATAAATAAATGTATATATACCTATATATATTTTTTAAAAAAAGTAGAAGTAGTATAGGTAAATGTCTAGTCAGACAGACAAGGGGTGGTACTAACTGGATTCCCTGGTTTCAAATATCCAATGTTTTATTGCATTGATTTCACACGAACGAGCTCTCTGATCATAGCTCTTTCATCTCCCTCAATATACTCCCTATTGGGTCTCCAATTATTTGAACATTGTTTACCCCCCAAAAATAAAAAAAAAATGGCAAAATAAAAATTTATTTAAAAAAAAAGAGAATAAAAAAAAATACATCAACTCGAGGTAAAAAATAAAAAAAAATATATCTAATATATATACACAAGTGTATTTAAATTAAACTCAGTGATAATTATTATGATAATAAAATGTTGTATAAATGTCAAGAAGATTAATTTTTATGATGAAGAAAAAAAAGAAAAAAATATATAAAAAAAAAATTAAAAAAATAAAAATTGGAATATTTATATCTGGTTTTCTATCTTGTAAATGTAATTTTTTTAAATTGTCTTTTAGACAAGATAAAAGAGTATAATAACCTTGAAGATATTTTTTAATAATAATTATTATTATTTTAATAATAAAAATTTAATTTTACTTGAAATAATCAGCACACGTGTGGTCTCTGTATAATTTTCTTTGTTGTCTGAAACAATAAAAATAATATAAATTAATAAATAAAAAATTTTTTTTAAAAAACAATAATTATATATTAAAATTTTTATAAAAAATTTTGATAATTTAATATAACACTTTTTTTTTATATAAATACATGCAATATTGACATTAAGTACACTGTAACACGACACCTGTCGTGAATATGTATTTAAAAGTAAATGAGATTATAAAATATCCTTAACAAGTTTCTTAAAAAAATTGATAAAAAATTTAAAAATGTATATGAAAAAAAAAATAAATAAATAAGTATAATGAGTATAAAAAAAAAAAAATTTATACATATTTTACCAATAATAATAATAATAATTTTTAGTTATAATTCAAAATAACAATGTAACTGATTTATATTTCATCTGACATGTTTGTTGGTGAAATAAACATGATATAATGCCCATGGCTATTTTCATTTAACATTTTTGATAGCCAAATTCATTGTTAAATAACTGAGATATTATTTTGTTGATTTTCTAGTTTTTTAATTCGTTTTTTTTTTTTTTATAAACAAAGGTAATATGTATTTTAAATATTTAAATTATTTGATTAATATGTAAATCACAGATTTTTGTTAAATATTTAATAAAAAATGAAAAATATAAAAAATAGTTAAAGGGAAAAATAAATAAAGAAGGTGTTCTTAAGGCGACATGCAAGACGATTCTGCATTACCACCTTGAAAATTTCAAACCCAGTTTTCTCGAAAACTAATGAACGAAATTTCTTGAAATTTAGACTGTGAAAATTTAAAAAATTAAATTAATTAAAAAATTAAAAATTTACTAATATTTCATTTATATATTTTTGATGATTAAATTGACCGAGTTAAGTATGTACAACCCACGTGGTGGTATAGTAACATAAACATAAATTCATACTTTGTCCTTTGAAGGAACCAAAAGCTGTTGCGGTTTATATATTGCAGAAAATTTACTCGTGTTATACGCGCATACTCGAGAATATCAACGAGAGAAAGAGAGAAAATTATTAGAAAAGTTGCACATCTGGTAGTAGTGGGCTCATCATCGTTGAATACTCAAAACAGTACGGGCGTCGGTTTCGTCACAGACACTTCTATTAATTGTGATATCTATTTGAATGTAACATAAAATTCATTAAATCAACGTCAAATGTCAATGAAAAATTTTTATTAAAATAACAAAAAAAAAAAAATGTTTAAATTTTAATAAAATTATACATTGATTAAATTTTACGCTTTGTTGATTAAAAAATTTCAAATGTTGAAGTGTAATTTATTTTCAAAGTAATTAAATAAAAAATTAAAAAATTGGATTGACATTTTTTAATTTATGCACCTGTAGCTTGATACAATAAACTGTAGTGAAATTAATTTTTTTTTTTTAACATGCAATTGTTTTATGTTTAACAAGCATTTAATGATGCACTTGAATAAAATTTAATTGAAAAAAAAAATTAAATTATATTTTATTTTTTAATAATCAAGAAAGTCAAGAGTTTAAATATTGATATAATATATATTTGTATTATCTATTATAAAAAAATATTTAATTAACGATTGAAAAAAAAAAATTTACTTCCACTTATTAATTTTTAATATATTTTTTTTTTTTCACTTTATTAATTAGTTTTGTGACTTTTGAATAGTTCAGGTGGCTCTTAGATCGAAGAATTTTTCATAATTTCTTTGAGAAATTTATCTGTTCAATTAAAAAAAAAAAACAAAACTTTAGTAACTTTCAGATTAATGTTCTTTGAGAAAAAAGTTTGTTATAGAAAAGAGCAATCATCGCTTTGACCATAAAAGTGCATCTGGAAATTAACGATGGACTAAAATTATAAGAACTAAAGACGATAAAAATTATTATAAAATAATAAATAAAACTTTTTAATAAATTGAATTTTATTTTATATATATAATTAGTTAAAATTTTTTTTTTCAAATAACAATTTGTTATTGTAAAAATTATTTTATTTATATAAAAGCTCATAGTGAATTACAGTAAAAATATAAACAAACAAATATTGGTAGCTTTAAGGATTTATTTCGATTGAATTCACAGATGAAGTGTGTAAAATACTAAAAGTATAGTAAAAGTACTTCAAGAGAAAAGTCGAGATTATTTTGTAAACTTAAATAACATTTTTTTTTTATTTTTTTACAAACTATAAAGTTGAGTTTGAACGTAGCTCAAAAAAAAATGCTTGCTCTTTTTTAAAAGTTAAAAAGGTCCTAAACAAAAGTTAAAAAAAATTGAACAAAAGTAAAAAAAAATAAAACCAATAAAACTGAAGGAAGTGAAACGAAAGGATGAACACGTGAAGAAAATAAAAAAAATAAAATAAAACATCCAACAAAGTACCAGAGTGTGGAAATTAAAAAAAATAAAAAAAAACGTCCTATACCCTTGAGTTTTTTTTTTGTTTTTTTCAAAATACCGTGATGTGAATCTATTACTTAATAGAAAATCAAATAAAAAAAAACAATTAAACAATAATAATAATTAAAAAAAAGTTTAGTGTTTCTATTGACTTTACAGCTGTTCTGTGAATTGTCATGACAAATTAACAAACGGAAAAGTACACTTGGTGGTTGTGTTTTATACACATTTTTATTGTGTTATATTTGTGTGTTGTTTTGTGTTTACATGTGTTTAGTGTGCATGTGTTTAGTTTTGATATAAGCTGGTGCAGTGGTAATGAAGCGAGAACGTGTCACATAAAATTACATGAAATAGTAAAGGGCCAGGCATACTGGTCTGAGCCGAATTTAATATTCGGAGATGCGGCAACACCAACACCACTACCACCATCATCATCATCATCATCATCATCATCGTCATCATCATCATTATCATCGTGATTATTACAGACGTGGTATACTAAGCCCCGCCCTTATACTTTTCACAATTCAGACATTTGTTCAAGTATTTGCTGGTGACCAAGGTAAATTGAAAAAGAGCTTTTTTTTTTTTTTTTTCATTAAAATTTCTTTTAAAAAAATTCAAAAAATAAGCAATTCAATCTTGTGCTTTTCAATATAAACGAGGTTTTTTTTAATTTATTTTATGAAAAATGATAAAAATTTTATTTTTATAATTGTGATGGTTGGGATAAGTTATTTATTATTTTGATATATTAGATAAAAATTCAATTAAAAATTTAATTTTTGAAAAGACTATAGTCTTTTTGAGGTTATTAACATTTTGAACATGATCAATGAAAATTTCGTTTTCGTTTAAATTGATGACTATCACGAATCACTTAACCCAGTTGATTGCTCATTCAACTGATCATTGATTTTCATTATAATGTAATCACTTTGATGCTATCATCAATGATCTTGGTACTATCAATTTAAAACAAAAGTCAAATGGTCATTATTATTGTTCATTTGATGACCTTTCTTTTTAAATTATCCAAAAAAATTAATATCAAGTTTGTTCTTTGAGACTTTTTCATCTTGGGCTAATTAATTTAAATCTATTTAATTAATTTTCTAAATATATAAAAAAAATTACAACAGCAAAATATATATTTTAATCAAAAAATATACATTAAAAATTTTTTAAAAAATATGTAAAATACATTTTAAAAAATTTTTAATTTACATTTTTAAAAATAATCATAAAAAACATTTGAATACGAATTTTTATAGTTTTTTTAATATTTATACATATTTTTTTTTTTTTTTTATGTTTTTAATAAACTTGTGCTTAGGGATAATAATTTAAACTATGAATGTAAAAACTTTAATATTTACCACTTCATAAATTGAAGTGTTTTCACGCATATATACTTAAAAAAATATATATACAGTAAAATAAAATAAAAATAATACGAAACCAGCTGAGAAACTAAATTCGTTCTGTTGTATAAATATTGATGTTTCTATATAAAAACTTTAAAAATATATATTTATATTTGCGTATTAATCGACAGATATATATATATATATACATGAGATATGTGGATTTTAGTTTTATAAATAAATATTAAACAAATAAAAAATTTTTTTTTAATATAAAAAATATAAATGAAAAAATTTTAATATTTAATTTAAATAAATATATAAAACAAAATTAATAAAAAAAATATTTATATAATTTAAAACCTCATAATACATAATATAATTAAATTACATAAGAGACATTTTATTATACATACGATAGATAAAAGTGAGTTGGAAAAAAATAAAATAATATATAAACGATTATAGTAGTAAATTAAAGGGTCCATATGAATCGGCACAATAACGAGACAGTTATAAAGAATCTTGAATTGTTTTTTTATCCCTCAGTTGAGGGTGCGAGAATAGAAGAAAAAAAAATAAAAAAATAAAAAAATCTACTTTACGCAGTATACGATCTTATATATGTAACTAATAACACCAAGGGGAACTAAAACCCAAGCATATCGCACAAACCACATAAAAAAAAAAAAAAAAAAAAGGGAAAATTCACAAGGGTCTAGTTTTTTTTTTTTTTTTATTATTGTTGTCAGATGATACCTTTTCCACCCTCTAATATATTTGGTTGCTTTAGTTATATTCCTTGTGTCCGCAAAAACTACCAAATTTACAACGAAATCAAACGAAACATTATCCATCCTTCTGTAAATAAACCCTAAACGTTGCTTATTGAATGGTATATTATTTTTTTTTTTATATATATATATATTATAAACGATAAGGAAAAACACTTATATACAAGATAATATTTTAAGGGATTGAGAAAATGTATATCCCTCAATTTACGACACTTCATCTAGTCAATTAAATTATATATAAATGAAATAGATAATGTGTTTGAAAATTTATTGATTTTTAGATGATAATAAATATGGAAAAAAATATGAAAAAAAAATTATATAAATAAATAAAATATACTGAATGATAAATAACTTTTTTTTTTTTTTTTTGAATTAATGATGAAATGGTAAATTTAGAAGATGTAATTAATTATATTGAATTAAGTGTAATATATATAAGAAGATGAACACTATAGTATACTAATTTTTGATTAATTATTAATTGAAAAATCAGAGGGATTGTGTACAATCATTAAGCAAGTTTGAAATATGAAAAAAAGCTTTTAGAATTAAAATGAAATTATTGTAAATTTTTGTATTGATAACATGATTTATATGTGAAATATAAATGAGTAAAAAATTAGAAAATTATTATCGATAATTAAAGCTTGTTTAGTTTTTTAGTTATTTTTTTAAAAAAGCTCGAGCTTTTGATAAAATTATTATAGAGTTTTTCAGGATCTTCAGTCAAAGAGGTCTTTGTATTTCTAAGAAAAAATTTATGAAATTATGATTTTAATATATTTAAACAACACCTAAATATTATTATTTTGAAATCAATTTTCTTTTTATTTATACACAAAATTTATATCAACACTTTGAAAAAGTTGCTCTATTTTCAGTTTAAAGGGAATGACAATTAGTATAGTTTTTTCGACATCTAAAAACTTGGTTATTTTTTTATTTTTTTTTTTAAATAAAAAACAAGTATTTTTTTAAACATTTTGAGTAAAAATTTTAACTTGATTATTTTTAAAATAAATTTTTTTATTTTTATTTTGATAACAAAAATAAAAAAAAACATTGAAAAACATAAATCTCAAAAGTAAGACAGTAAAAACAATGTCGACAAAACCCTACTATAATTTTTATATTTTTCACAATTTCAATAATAATATTTTTTAAACAAAATTGGTTTTTATATTATATCTTTTTTGTTTTTAATAATTTCCAACAAAAATAAAATAAATAAATAACTAAAATAATTAATAATAATCATAAATATATTTTCAACAAAAAAAAAAATATTAAATGCTGGATAAAATTAAATTTTAAAATAAACAAATTTTTAAAATAAAATAAAAAATATGACAGAAAAATTTATGTGACAATATCACTCAAAGGAAATGCCCTAGTTTGTTATATATATATATGAAGCTTTGGGTGAGTTAAATCCTGGAGGTTACTACTTCAAGATTTATGAAGCATGAGTATGTACAAAAAAAAAAAAAAAAAAGTAAAAAAAAAAAAAAAAAAAAATTGTTAGAGAATTGTGATCAAAAACGTAAAGCTTCCGGATATTTTCCTTTATGTTATTATTCTTTTTGTCTTTGATATGAATAGAATTTAAAAATAAACCAATAAATATAATATTCTTTTTTTAACTTTCCATTATATTTATATATCATTTTTATTATTTATTTTACAGAGAGAAATTTGTGGTATGATGCAGCAACACGTAACATAGAATCAAGAATACGTTTAGCTGCATCATCAAGTGGTACATCACCAACTGGTGAAGCAAAAGGTGTTGTAATATTTGTTGGTGATGGTATGGGAATGAGTACATTGACAGCAGCAAGAATATTAGCTGGTCAAAGACATGGAAAAACTGGTGAAGAATCAGAACTTGCTTGGGATAAATTTCCTGCTGTTGCACTTGCAAGAGTAAGTATATTTTAAAATTATTATATATAATAAATTGTATCGGATAATTTAGCAAAGGATAATAATAATAATTATGTGTTATTAGCAAAATAGATATATATATATATACAAAATGCAAACATACACAATCCTAATGTCATACAAATGACATGAAAATTTATTGCATAAAACTGAGAGAGAAAGTGAAGAGAGTTAGAGTATAGAAAAGCATACTCATGAGAATTATCCAATAAATATATGCATATATATTACTTGAAATACTAAACCACATATAATATTTTATACATATATATTTATACAAAGTGCATAGGGATAATAATTAATTAGTAAAATCACGAGATTGACATGTACGAAACTATGAGTAATATATGTGTATCACAAAACATCTGCAAAACTTCGATTATGTAGCATCAATGTTTATTTCCCTTGTGCATAAATGACAGCATATATATATACAACCACAATCGCTTTTCATTTAAAAATATATATATCATCAAAAAAAAAATATATAAATATATATAAAATTTAAATATTTAAATAAATGTTTGAAATACAATAAAATAAATGAAAAAAAATGAAATAAAAAATACAAATATAATTGGAATATACTGAAAATGACATGGATGATATATTATATATACTAAAAAAAATAAAAATAATTATTTATTTTTAATATAAAATTATTAAAAAATAATTAATCAATAATTTTAGTATTAATTACATTATTTATTCAATGATAAAATAATTTAATTAAAAATTTTCACCATGTTAACAGTAAATATATATTTTAAATATGTAAATTAATTATTATTCATTGAAATTTACATTTTTATATATTTATATTTTTTTTTTAATTGATAATATAATAAATAATGCGTAAAAAATTGTAATTAATTATTTTTTAATTTGATATATATATATATTAGTTTGATTTAATTGTTATTTGTTTTTTATTTTTTTTTATTTTAATGATACTTGATAAACCAAGTGTACATGATGAGAGACATACAAAGATTGATGTTTATGATATAAAATTGAATGTTTTAGTCTCTCTTAGACATTCATCTACCAGCATAATTTATAATTAAAATTACTGACCTGAAAATTAACAGCATCAGATAACATGAAATTTATTATTTCATATAAATCTTTTGACATTATATTTTATATAAAATCTAATACTAATCAATTTATAATTAAAAAAAAATATAAATAATTATTGAATCGATTTTGTATTTGACAAATTAACTAATTTAAAATTTAATTAATAAGTAAAAATAATATATATGTTTTTTAATATTGTGAGTGTAAATTAACAAGTTGAACATTTGTTATTGGCATTCACAGTGAATTATAAAGTTCAATATGAAATTTCAATGATAGTTTGCCAAGTGAATAATATTTGTTTTGTGTGTCCTTTTGGCAAACAATCTATAATATGTATACCTGAAAATGTATACAACGAGTAATCTCTAACAGTTTATATCCAATCGATTTGCAATTTTCTCAATAAATGTACATACAAACACTCAATTTTATTTTTATATTTTATATATAAAATTTTTTTTAGTTAACTTATATACGTGTGGCAAATAATATCAAATATCATTTGCCAATTATTTATAAACAAATTCAATAAAAAAAATTAATTTGAAAACTTATAACTTTCAAGAATTTTTACAATTTATTTTTTGCCTAAATTTAGAATGGTCATCATACAAATGAAAAATTTAATATCATTAAATCTCATTGCAATAAAAAAAAACATGACAAGATAAAATTTGTTTTTTTTTTTTTTTTTTTTCTTTTATTAAATTGTCACTTTGTTAGTTTATTGTTTTTGTTTATTCATTCAATCGAGATTATCCTTTTATTTTTTTATTTATTTTTATCTATGTATTTATTTGTTTTTTAATATTTATATTTTTAAGCTACTCAATGATCCTGTTTTGATTGAACCAAATATACTCTCATATTTTCACTAAAATTCGTTTAAAAAAAATTCAATTTGTTTTATTATTTAAACAAAAATATATATAAATGAAAATTAATTGTTTATTTTATATTGAAATTTAAATTATCAGTAAATTAAAATCAAATATTGGATAAGTTCCAAATAACCTCTTTAAAAAATATAATAATTTTTATTTACCTATATATCTTTTAAATAATAAATATGATTTTAATAAATTTATATATATATATATATTTTCCATTTAAAAGTTTTTTTTAGTAACATAAATTTTTTATATATTATTATTTAATAAATATGATAATTTAACCGAACTAATTCTTGAGGCTATTACTTTACTTGTTATCACTTTATATATATATAACAAATAGTTGACTGAAAAGTTGACGTGATACACATAATTTACAGTGAGAAACTTTACCAAAAGACTTTTCAAAAGTTAAACTGGTAGAAAATATTTTGTATTCATGAATTTAAATCTTGATTACTGTACTTTCTTTATGAGAATAAATTTTAGCTAACAAATTTACAAACTTGATTTAAACATTTTATTTATATTTTAAATATATTTGATATATATATTAGTAATATTATTATTATTATGTTTAAAATTTAAATTGTCAATTTATTTTCATTTTTTTTTATATATATAAATAAATATGAGATATGATTTTTGATATAATACCACTTGGGAAAATATAGAAAATAAACTTTAAATATTTAAAACTTTACAATAGGTATTTTGTAAAATTTGAATTCCCAATTGAGTCAATCATGTGACAATAAAATCAACGAACAACTGGGACTTGAAGATAAAGTTTCAGCAAATATTTGATATAATATTAAAAATAATAATAATTAATAAAAAAAAGTCATTTATCTATGAAAAAAAAAAAATTTTTAAATCTAAGCAACTAACGAGAATAATTTAAAAACTTTTAAATATAAAAAAAATATACATCATTTAATTTACATATTGAATTGTAAAATGCATCGAGAAAATTCAGTAAATAAAAGTAATATAGTAAATTTAAAAAAGAGATAGAAAAAAAATATTTAAAAAAAAAAAATATTACGTATTTCAATGACTGTTGGTCATTCAGTTTGATTTTTCATCCACTCAATATCCACTTCCTGCTCATTTTTTTTTTTTTTTTTTTTTTCATTTGAAAATTGAATCTCGTGTGTTTATGACACCCTTTGGAAGCTTTTTTTTTTTTTTATTATTATTTTATTTTTTTATTCAGAATTAATTTGACAGAAAGGATCATTTTTATCCAAATCTGTTAGAGACGTGTTTTTTAAAAAAGAAAAAACATACAAACAAAATTTTTTTTATTTAAAAAAAAAAATCAGTTAATAAGTGATACGAAATAAATATAAAAAATATTTGTTGGGTAATATTGAAAAAAAAAAACAAGTTAAAGAATAATATATTTTTCTTTTTATGTATGAATAATCATACTGATGAAAGTAAAAAAAAAATTTATGACATTTGGCATTACTCCAAGATAATATTTGCCAGCTCAATGCGACCACATAACGCGTTTCATCATATTTTGGCTTATAAATTGACGATTCAAAGTCATATACAAAAATTTTTTATGATCTTAGTGAATATAAGGGTCATTAAAATACATCTAAACAAATAAAAAATAAATAAATAAATAAATAATACGTAGTTGAACTAATTAAAATTACAGTGTTGAAATAAATAATGAATATTAATTTTAAATTTTTATATAATCAATGATATGAATTTTAAATTGATAATAAAATTTTATAAATTAAATATAAAAAATAAATGAGGATATGAAAATATAATAAAACTATATTTTAACTAATTTATTTTTTTATTATTTATTTAAATGAATAAAAAAAAAATTTCAATTGAAAAAAACTTTTATTTCAAGAAATCTAAAAGATACTGTCATATTTTTTTTATATTTTATTATTTTTTTATTCAAATAAATGAATAATCCTGTGACTTTAAACTTTTATATTACAAGTATATTATACTTGAAATGGTTTTCAATTTTTTTTTAAATGGAAAATAATTTAACATTTATGTATCGAATAAAATTCATAGAAAAAATAATAAAAAATAATTTTTTTGTAAAATAATATAATACAAAAAATATATTTCAATTTATTATTTTAAAAATTCATTTTATAAATTTATTTATCATTTTTCTATTCAATATACAGTAATTAATAAAAACTTTATAAATGAAATACAAACAAAAGTAAAACTCATATTAAAATTGTAAAGAAAATTAATTTAAAAAAAAATTATAAACAAATAAACAAGATACCAATTAAAAATTTTATGTTATGTTATAAGACTACCAGTTAAATTATCTACTTGGGGTGTTAATAACAATTATCAATTAATAATTTAAATGATAAATTAATGCTTTTCAATCATTATCTCAAACTGTCTATTCAAATTGTCATTGACAATAGTGAATCATGTATACGACATTTTCAATATGACATGACTGTACTGTCACTTGACTGCATAAACTTCAAATCTATTCAATAATTATTAACAATTAAAAATGAATTTAATTATTAACAATTAAAAATATAAATGTATAATTTTTCATGTGTATATTAATTTGATAAACTTTAATATTTTAATGCCCACATTGTTTTAAAACAATGAAATAAAAGTAAAGAAAATTTTGTATTATTTTTAATAAACTAAAAATAAAAGTCAATTGTTTTGTTAAACAATAGAAAAACTAAATAATAATATTTAATAATTTATACAATAATATAAAAATAATAATTATTGTATAATTTATTAGAATTTTTATTATAATTTTCATCAAATAAAATGATAAATAAATTCGTGACAAAAGAAAATTTAAATACCTAAAAATTTATACATAAATTTTCTTTTTTTTTACTCTGTATTTATTAAAGATTAAAAAATTTTTAATCAAGATTTAAAAAAAAAATACACTATTACATACATATATGTACAAAAATACCTAAAATTATTTTCTACTTTGATTAACTTTTTATCATTAATTTATGCTTTATATGCGTTTTTTTTTTTTTTCAAGAAAAATATCAAGAATAAAAAAAAAACTAAATGTTAATTAATTTATTATCAAAGTATATCATCAAAATTTTTTATTGCAAAATTATATAACAATAAAGACATTACATACTTTTTTTTTTTATTATTAAAAAAAGTTAAATTATATAATTTTAAGTATTTAAATTTTAACACTTTCCATGTATAAAAATTTTTAAATAATAATAAAAAAAATTTGATTTAAATTGATAATAATAGTCTCATTAATAATATATAATATTTATAATAATTTACAAGCCTTTCAAAATATTTCATTATGAGGTTAAATATATGTGTAAATATCAACAGTCTATATATCTCAATGATTAAATTTAAAAATAAAATATTGTCAAGTGTGTATAACCATATTGTAATTTCAAAAACTCATATACAAATATTTAGTGTAATTACACCCAAATGACAATACCAAACGATGTATGAGTTTGTTTCAGTTAAAAGGGTCATGAGAAATTAATTGAAAGGACAAGAAATATATATATAGATGAAATTAAAATGAGACAAAATGATCAACTCATGTGGTATATATACCTATATACTCAATGAATTGTGTAAATCGACACGTCAGCTTTCATCTATACCATTGTTATCAAGTGACTCCAACAATCCCTTTTAATACTTGACTACCATTTACATTTAAATTTTATTTAAACAAAATATAATTGTACTTATAAAAATTATATTATTAAAATAATATAAAATTTATAAATTTAATCGTTTAAAAAAATTTCATATCATAAAACTTTAAATTGATTTAAAATTATTATTGAGTTTATTTTTTATATGAAAATAAAAAAAAAAGTATAGGTATATATAATATACTTGAATACCTCGTAAATGGATGAACAATTTTATTCAATTTTTCAATGAATATGATGCATAGAAAATAAACCAACCAGATAGATGACAAATATATATGCCAACATTGGATAAACTGAATCTTTATGCTTCAATAGGATTCAATATCTCAATTGTCATTGTATATATAATATATATATATGTACATCTCAGTTATTCATGGTCTTATATGGAAGTATATATATAACTTGCATGTACACATGTAGATATAGTAAATGGATATTATGGTTTGTATATATCGTGTCGATGTTTCAAATTGATAATATTTTACATCAACAAATATTAACATTTGTTATAAAATAAAATTAGTAAATTGTTTTTGATAAATTAATATAATTTATATATATTTTATATCAACAATTGATTTATTTATTTTATTTATTTAATATATAAATAATATATAAAAAAAAAATAATATTAATATTATTATTTTAAAATTATATTTATTATTTTTAATATTGAAAAAATATTTTCACTTTGTTATGAGTTGATATTGATAGATTTTGATTTTTATTAAATTTAATCAGCAAGTAATTTTGATAATTTTATTGATAATTAAAATTAATTCAGTTTGATATGAATTTAAATAATTTTTAAATTATATTTTTTTATATTATTATGACAATTTTAATTTAAGTAGTACAAATCAATTTTTAGTCAGACATAAATTTAGTATTTAAAATATATAAGAAAAAAAAATTAAAATTAACATACTTTAATCATTAAAAAAAAAATGTAAAATATAAAATAAATTTAAATTTTACAGTAAATAAATCTTGTAAATTTTAAAAAATGTTTAAAAACAAAATTTCATTATTTTGAGTTAAAATTTATACTAGAGTATATAAAACATGTTTTTAAAATTTAAATATAAAAATATATAGACGACTTAGTTATTGCTAATGGCAAACAACATTATTGCATTTCATCAGACATGCAATATATATATGCATAAACATATTTTGTTCACAATGTAATACGATACACATAGTAACTAGACAAAAGAGACATTAACACATAGAGCAATCATAAATCAAGGATGCAATCGACTCATTGCATAAGAATATATATTTACATAGACAATATATAATTCTTTTATATAGCTACTCATTGTATCTTAAATGAAATTGCAAAATTTAAGTAAACTATATTTTTATTTTATTTTTTTTTTTAGTATATGAAACATTAATTTTCAACGTTGCATGTCCCATTGAACTCACACAAGATATACACGATTTTCTTAAATTACAGTAATGCACTTTATTTTACTACAATAATAATAATAAATTAATAATAAAATAAAAAATAATAAATTAGATTGATAAAATAATAATTTTATAAATTTACAATTATTATTATTGAAATTATAATCATAAAAATATTATCTAAAGAATTATTTATTTGATTGAATAATAAATAAACAAAACTTTTAAATTATAACTTTAAAAGCTTTTGAAAATAATTGTAAATATAATTAATTTTAAATTGAAAAATAATAGACATGAAATTTATTAAAAATATTAAAAAATTTGTTTTTGCATGAATTTATCACAAAAAAAAAATAAAAAAATCAGGTCATTTAATTATTTTTTTATTTACAAATAAATAAGAGGATTTAAATTGAAATTTGATATTAAAATAAAAATTTAAATAGTATAAATAAAAAAATTGTTGAAAAATAAATATTATTAAAAATTTTTGTAATTTAATATATTTATTTATTTAATTTTATTTTTTTCATCAAATAAAAAAAAAAAATAATCTATGATGATAATTTGATAATAACAGAATTTTTGAATGAAAAATTAAATACAATTAAGATAGATTTTACAACCACTCGTAATGATTGACAAAGGCTAACTTTTTTTTAACTTTTTTTTTTTATTAAATTCAAACTGTAGCTAATTTTTATATACAAATTGGAAGCGAAATAAAATTGTGATAGAGTATATATATATATCAATAAAAATACAAATGTAAAAATGAAATAAAAAGTGTTAAAAAAATTTCAATATACAAATTTTTTTCGATTTTTACAATCATGTGTTCACAAGCGCGTTACACTTTTAATCGTATATCGACAAGAGCTTTTGGCTTTCAACACTCTACGATGGACACTATATTTATTTCTTTTATTTTCATTTTTTTATCACTTTTTCTCTATTTCTACACTTTTTTTTTTCAT
>WSYQ01001007.1:0-12267 GCA_011426435.1 Lysiphlebus fabarum
GGCAAAAAAATAAATTTAGAAAATAGAAGACGAAAAAATATTTAAAAAATGGCACATCAAGCAAATAATTTTATGAAAGTCAATTTATATAATATATAATAATAATAGTATATAATATAATAATATTCAAAAATTACTGTTATAAATTATTATTAGTGTTACAACGTGAACGTATATAAAAACATATGTATTTTATTGGCAATTGATATTGTATTATTTAAATTTTAAATAATTTAATAAATTTATACATATATATTGAACATTAAAATATGATAATTATTAATTTAAAATAATTAATTATTGTGATTTATAATATTAATAATAATTAAAAAAAAAAAAACTAAAGAAAAACTAAAAAAGTTTTTTTAACAAATTTGAATCACGCGCGCGTATAAGTCATCCATTTTTAGAGTATGTTCGACGTTTTGATTGGTCGATTCACAGCGGCCAAGCAGGCTGCGCATTACCGTACATGGGGTCCGTTCGAAAAGTCACTCGGAAACCCGGAAGTTCAAGATTGTGATCATAGAAAATTTTTGATATTTTGTTGTGGTAAGCATGATTTTTTTTTGTCATGAATTTGTATAGGTACAAACTACAAGACAAAAAAATATTCTATTGTTTAATTATTAATAATAATTATAAAAATACTTTTCATAAGTAACAAAAGTGAGTGGCCTGCAATATGGCCGTTATTACAATCAATAGTCTACAGTAACCTTTAGTTACTTTTAAGTTTATTTTATTCTTATATTTTTTCGTCTACTGCGCTGCTTCCGGGTTTTCGAGTGACTTTTCGAACGGACTCCTGTAGTATTTGTACCATGGATGCGTCGACACCTATTCGATCGTGTCTCGACACTCGAATGTTGCGCTCAGTCGACAGCGATTTGAGAGCAATTCGACAGCATATATAAAACGTAATTCCCAAGCGCCGAATAAGAGAAATGAGTTAAAAAAATGAAAAATAAATTTATTTTAATAAACAAAAATGAAATAAAATAAATTAAATTAAAATTTAAAAATATAAAGGGGATACTGAGGGCAAATTAGACACCCTTAAAATTTTTTAAAAATGATTAATATTTTTTTTTTTTTCGATTAAATCGACCCGTGATGGCACTTTTTAAAAAAAAATATCAACCCCCTCGAAAGGTGTCGAGTCAAAGTTTTTCAAAATTCAATATTTTTTTTTAGGAGTATAGATAAAGCGCGTGGCAACCCAACGTATATTTATATTATTAAAATATAAAGCTATAGAAACTTTACAAAAAGATGTGATATCTAACAAAAAACAAAAATTAAATTTTTATGTACAAAAAAAAGTGTCAAGTATTCGAAATGTGATGTAATTCATTTTGCTATTAATTAATTTTTCATATATAGATACATATACAATATATTACATATGATACTATAGAAAAACAAAAGAAAATTTATTTTTGATTCATGTAAGTTTAAATTGTTAAATAAAAAAAAAAAAAAAAAAACTTGACCCCGCTTTATATAAGATTGAATAATATTGGCTTAAAATTTAACTACGCGGGGTCAAGTATAATTTTTTTTTTTTTTTTTAAATTAATTAATAGCAAAATGAATTACATTACATTTCGAATACTTGACACTTTTTTTTGTACATAAAATTTTAATTTTTGTTTTTTGTTAGATCTTAATACTCGAACAATATTTAATTATATTCAATTACAATTTTTTCATTAAATAATAACTAATGAAACACATTTAATATTTAAACAATAATATTGAATGAATCAAATAAGATATTCGATTACGTTTTCACGCCCTTCAAGTAAAAAAAATATGTAGTTGTTATGAATAACAAGAAATGAATAATTGAAATGAGCATTAAATAATAAAAACTATTAGTCATCTAATTTAGATCGTAATTCTCTTTTTTCATTAATTGGAAAAAAACTATTCAAACAATTCGAATAAACATAATACAAGTCAAATTAGTAAATTTTATCAGTAAATTAAAAATGCGAATATATCAAACTTTATTCAATTGATATTAATGCAACATACAATTACATTTTCTTTACACGATTCAGACAAAAATTTCATGAACAGTTATGGAATGTTTCTAAATGAATAAGAATTCAATGAAGGTACCAATTAAAACCAAAGCTATAGCTTGGATGATAATCAAAAAAGAAGAAATAGCATCCACAGAACTCTTTCCAATCCAGAAAACTTTATATTTAACTATTCTTTATTTATCCAACCAATATCTTGCAGTTTAGAATAAACATCAGCAAAAACTTTTTTCGGAGCTTTCATGGAATTAAATTTCCATAAGAGTCCATTATTTTCGTAAAATCTAATGATTGGTATTGTATCAGATAAAAATATTTCGTGACGTTTTATCAATGATTCCGCATTATCATCACTTCTACCACTTCCTTTCAGCCCACGATCAATACAACGCTGTGTACAAACTTCTTGACTGCACTCCAAATAAATTACACCTCGGACGATAGCTTTGTCAGACATTTCCTACAATAAAATAATATAAAATACCTAAATATAAATAGTTATACCTATTACATAGGTTCGAGCTTTACAATAGCTGACCTTTGTCCAACCTTTAAGGTTGTCTTGGTTTCTAGGAAATCCATCGATTAAGAAATGTTTATCTGGACGTGATGAACTTTGCATTGCTCGATTTAATAAGTTACACGTAATTTCGACTGGAACAATTGTGCCATTTTTGATATGGCTTTCGATTAACTCACCAAACTCTGAGTCAGGGTTAGTACGCTCTTCGCGAAGTAGATCGCCGGCTGATAAATGTACACAATTCGTTTTATTTACGATATCTTTACATGTTGTACCTTTTCCTGCACCCGGTCCACCAAGTACAAATATAACTTCTGGCTTTTGCATTTTTAAAAACAAAGAACGACTAAATTCTGTAAATAGGACGTTTTAAGAAAAATTGTATTTGCTTCGAATGATATTTCAGTTTCCACTAATCGAGATTATGTGTAATGTACCTGCTAGACGAGATCTGATAGACATAACCATAGTATTATGGCCTATTGCCATTTGCCAGGCAACGACGATCGGATGCAATTAAGAGGTGTGTCCACACCAGTGATGGGTAGGTATGATACCAGTGTATGATACAGGTGTATCATACAGTATCATACATCTCCAGTTTCATACACGATGTATCATACATTTGAAGAGCGCCTCTATATTTTAATTTTTAAACTATTTTTCTGACGCCTCAATCGGCGCCTAGAAAAAATATGTAAACATAACACATAACGAAACGAATATATATTAATTTTTTTTCTATGACAAAGCAAACAAATGAAAAAATAAAATTCTATGAATTAATTTTCTTAAATGAACAAATTACTACAAAAAAAAAATGCTGATAAATGCATGCAAAATTAGATGAATGTATTTTTTAAGTAAACAAATGTCTACGGAATTTGCTAAAAAAACAAGTACTTGTAAAATAATTGTTTAAGGGGTTTGGACGATTTTTCTGAGGGTAAAAAAGAGGGGATACGGCCTATCTCTAAAGGCCCTTGTCGACTAGCATAGTTTTTCAACAAAGTTCTATGCCATAGCACTTTGGTCACTATATATCACCAAAAACTCACTAAAAAATGGCCGCTGAGGACTATGCTGGAAAAATGCTGCGTGCAGCATTTTGAGCATAGTTCTGCTAACTTCACACTCGTTTTTTTAGATGCAGCCAACTTTGAAAAAAAAAAAAAAAAGGGGCATTTATAGCTTCTTTGTTGTTTTTTGTTTACAGTTGTTTACAGTCTACATTAATTGATTGATTGACTGTCAGAATATCGTATTGTCATTTGTCAACAAGAGTAAACAAATAAAAAAGGTTATGCGTTTAATTATTTTTTGTTGTGATTTTACGAATGTTGGTAGAGCTGGAATCATTTCAATAAACGATTATATCGCCGCCCTATAGCCGTCATGGCTGAACTATTTCTACCCAAGCGCTATGCCATAGAACTTTTTAGAAAAACTATGCTAGTCGACAAGGGCCTTTATACATTGACCCAACAGCTATTACCAACCGCTAAAAACCAAAAAAATCTCTTTTTTTTTCAAAAAAACATCTATTTTATCTGTTTGTTATCGTATAAAAAAATTAAATTAATAATTATTGATACATCTACTATTAATTTTCAATGTTTAAAAGCTTATTATTGGTAATTAAAAATATCATAAAAATCGTGCAACAGCGCAAAAAAAAAAAAGTATTGGCACACTTGTTTTATATTTGTATTGTCGTGTTGGTGTATTTCTAATATGCCTTTAATTTGTTACTGGCACTTTCAAACTTGCGCGCCACAAGATGGCGGAATATCTCATGTTGCCAAGTTTACATGACGTTTCAGCATAAGCCATGAAAGATAGTGAAATAAATGAATTTTTTGATACTTTAATTATTAATTATAAAAAAACTAAGCTCCAAGCCCCTTTGATTTTTTTTTCATATGTTTCGTTTTGTCTTATTTTATAACCCACAAGGTTTTTGTCGCGATGTCATATTGTCGATCAGAGATATTGTATTTTCATAAACTTTTTTTTTTGACAAACTCGTATTCTCCATAAGAGCCCATGTTAAGAGTTGTCAACTTTAAAAATAAATAAAAAAATAACAAGCTTCCAAACAATTACCAAAAAATTACAGAAAATGTATTAGTATTTCAAGAATCTACTGTATAAATTTCGTCTCATTCTCATATTCGGGAAAAAATCGTCCAAATCCCTTAAACAAGTATTTAACAAATTACATTTGTCTTCTTAGCTTTGGATGATTTGAAAATGTATTCTAAATAAATATAAATTATTGATTTTTTGATGAACAATTGACTGAAAAAATAGATGCATCTGCTAAAAAGACAAGTACTTGTAAAGTAATTCTTTTGAATATTATTTACGAATAATTATATTTGTCTTTATAGTCAATAGATATTTAAGAATGAATTTTAAATCATTAATTAATAATATTTAGGAAAACAATTGTCGAAGGGAAGCGATTTAATTGCGAAGAAAAGACAAGTACTTGTAAAATAGTTTTTTTAATATTAATAATTTTTTCAAATGAACAATTCATCTAGTTTATAAATTAGTATTTTTCAATTCAATAATTTATTTATAATTGAATTTTTTTGTACGTTGAAAAGTATTTTATTTATTTTTTTATAATTTTGTAATGTTTTGTAATAAAAAAAACTTTTTTGACAGTTGTTTACTCGTATATGCTTGTGTTTACTCGTGTAATGGTGAAAATAAATGTATTGTATGTGATTTACTTCATATTATAAAAAAAAGAAGGCACTTGCGACTATCATACATATCATGCGTATCATACAGTATCATACATATCATACGTATGATTGTACGATACTTCAAAAATCGTCGAATTACCCATCACTGGTCCACACGCAAGTTTTTCAGAGATTTTTCTTGCGAGATGGACAAGAAGCAAGAAGACTAGAGACCAGGAGAATCTATAGGAGTGGGGATGGCTTGATATACGTCGTAAATGTAGAGTACGCCACTTTAGATATTTAATTGCGCACTACGTATTGCGCTGATTGTTTATTTCTACACCCCTCAGCCCATCCTGGGACCTATAAATCTATCATCAAAACATAACCAACGTTTTTCATAATTGTCAAACGACATTCCTAAATATTGTTGACGTAAAAAGTATAAAAAAATTAATATAAATAGTTGTTTATAGGTGTACAAAGCCATATTACTACATTTTTTATTATTTGTTATTGTAAGTACTAAAATTGTTCTTTACGTTATTTAAAAAAGTATTTATCTATCTTATTAGACAGTGAATGACAGGTTCATGAACTTTTAGGAGTATAACATTTTTTGAAGCATTAATATTTATAACAGTTGGTAATTTGAAATTTTTTGCTTTCTCTCTTTTTTTACAATGACAAAAAATAAAAAAAAATGACAAGGATAAACTCTATTTTTCATTTGTATATGTCAAATTAATGCAGGTTATGATGTTATATTAATGTTTATAATTTATTGTTCACATCTAATTCTTATTTTACAACGATATGTTAATTTTATTGATTCAACAATAAATATTATAATTGTTTTCTGTAAATATTATTATATACTATATTTATTCATTAAATGCAATAATATAATAATAAGTTGATTTAACAAGATAAAAGTTACGTTTAATTCAGGTAAAACTTTTAGCAATATCAAAATATAATGTTTTTGGATGTCATTTTGTTATGTCGTTATGCAAAAATATTTTTTTCAAACGTTTTAATTGTCAAATGATTATTGTTTAATAATTTAATTGTTTATTGTTTATTAATATAACATGTAAACATCAATTGACAGCTTGCTTTTTGTTGACGGCCGGTAAAGAAGATGCTCTAAAAATGGCGGCGGACTAAATTACATAAATTATATAAATTACATATAAATTACATGTAAATTACAATAATTTACATGTAATGTAATAAAGTCAAAAATCGGCCAAAGACCCATCACTGGTCTTCATAGACACACCGCTCAAAAAAATATAACCTTTTCATGTTCAATGTTTAATGTTTACAACTTAAATAAAAACTAAATTTTTGGAGCATATTTGTTATGAAAATTTATTGTCAGAGATTATCATATAAAGGAGATATTTTAATTTCGATTGCTCACAACTATCGAAGGTTATGATTTAATTTTTCTGTCATTTGTGTATCGGTTTCATATTCTCTTTGGGTATGATCGCTACAGAAAACTATTGTCTGTTTGGTGTCGCATTGGTTTGTCATTTTCGCTAAGAGTTTAATCACCCAGTTACAACTTTATTTTTTTATCACTTTTTTCATCACTTTACTGCTTTTATTGTATGATACATATTTCAATATAAATTTAGTTGTGTAACTGTGTTAACATTGTTCAATAGTGATGGCTCCAAGTCGTCTCGATGCTGTGTATCGAAGGCTGATATTAACAAAATTTTTCACCAAGGGTTGGGGAAAGCCGGAAAATTTACGAAGGTAATTATAAATTTTCAATTTATTACCAATATACAAATACAAGCTATAAATTGTATCCATAAATGAGTTGATATAAATACCGTCTACATATTATCAACAGTGCTTTAATTTTCAAGTCGTTCTCTAACCATTTATTTCAGAATTTTTGAATTCAAAAAAGTGGTTGCTAACCGAGAAGCATGCTACAATCTCATCCCTCGTGATTATCCTATCACAATAACGAAGGTAGCAATTTTTAATAATTACGATCAACATTTTGTCAATAAATGGTACAATGATATTATGTTTGTATTTTTCAAGGATGAAGAGTGGTCAGATTGTCATATTATTGAAGGTTGTTTTGAAACACCATTTGAACGTCACTTGCCAAATATAATGCCTGAAGAGACAAAAACATCTTATTTTCAACTTATTTTACCTCGACGATGGTCATCACACAAAACTCAGCCAGTTTGTTTACATTTAGCCGGTACAGGAGATCACGTAAGTGGATTTTCCTAGTTAACACGTTTTACCACAATTTTAATGTTACATATAAGTATTTCTGTAGTGCCAAAAATATTACGATTAGCGTACTACTTTCTAAAAACATAATGAAAGCGTAAAACAAGATTGACCATAAAAAAATAATTCTGAGAAATGGTCCGCCTTCTACGAGACCACCACAACTTCGGGTTTACATTCTGTTATTGTTGTCAAAGTATTACGATACTTATTTATCATTGGAGTATTATCATTATTGATTGATTTTTACATTTGCACCAATTCTTAATTTTTCTGTATCTGATTCTTAAAAATAGGAAATCCCACGATATCCGTGGTGATAAAAAAGTGACGAAAAAAAACTAGAATTGTGGCGGAATTTCGGTATCTAGATGTTTTTAGCGATATCATAGTCTATGAGATTAAAAATTCAGATTTTTCGATTATTTTTGAACAATAATAAAAAAAAAATTATTTCCACTATATAAAATTATTATAAAAATTGAACAACTGCCTGTATTACAGCTTATTTTTATGAAAACAATTTATTCAGGAAAAAATAGGGTTACCATGTGCAAAATTCTGTCAGAACATGTCTTGATTTGGGAACAAATGTCCTGATCGATTATAAAATTGTCCTTTTTCAATAAATGTTCTGGGTAGCTATTCTTGACTCGATTGTTGAATAATATGAAAGAACGTTTTTCGATGATAGTTTACAGGGTTCACAGTTTTTATTTATCATTAAACTATCTACGTAGACTGAAACCGTCAGGGTAGCTATTCTTGACTCGATTATCCGCAAGTTATCCCGAGCGACTGGGATAACTTTTTTGTCGCAAAACATGAAAATTTTGGCTTAATTTGTATCCTTCTCAATGGTTTACATCAAACGACTAAATCATTTTCAGGCGTTTTCATGTTATCCCGTGTAGGTGGGATAATCGAGTCAAGAATAGCTACCCAGGACATTTATGTCAAATCAGGGTAATTAAAAATTAAATTTTAAGCCACCCTTATTCATTCTCATGTATAGCGAGGTCAAGTATAATTTTTTTTTTTTTATTTTATTTTTTTTTTTTGCAACAATTTAGATTTAAGGCTGAATGTCAAAATATTAAAGAAAAATTCCCTCTCACAGATTTTGATCAAAGTGGGCTCATTTTTTAAGTGAAATAAAGATCTATTTTATCAAATTTTTTTTGTAATTTTCTATCACGTTTTAACTGAGATAATTAGTGTCAAAGTTGACAACAATTTAGCTTTTTAACACACAAGCATAGGGAGTACCGGAACGTTTTCCCTTCTATTGAAAAAACGCTCTCACAGAAAATCTTTATTTTACTACAGCTTATACTTCTTTAAATTACGAAAATTATAAAAAAAAAATTATCAATTTCTATCACGAATTGTAAATGTTATTAATTAAATCATACAAAAATTATCACTCATCGGTTGTCGAACATGGCGCACGAAATGTAAACATGGCAACAGTGATCTTTCTTCTCTATTTTTTTTGGTCTGTTTCATTTATTGCAACCACACACACACACTTACCAATCCAAGTAGTTTATATGCGAATATGTCTGTATAGGTATATTTGAATAATTGATCATTAAAATGGTATTTCTAAATATTAATAAAATATATTTTATGTTATATTTTTATAGTTTTTAATATATATATATATTTATTATTCGTATTGGTAAAGAAATTATTGATTATATCGATTTTTTTGGTTTTAATCATTTAGGTTTATTAATATTATTACTATCAGAAGTACAGTCTTGCACTTATCACTTATCATAATATTTGAAAAATATTGAATAAAATTTTACGGCGTTTCACGATCAAAAATTTTATTTCTAAAGTGGTATTAGTGTTCGTAAATACAGGCCGCCCACACTCATACAACTAAAAACGCGACAGTAAAGTATAAAAATCTATGACAATGGAGGGTGCTCATTTTTTTTCTAAACTATGAGTGTAAGGGTGCCCTTTTGAACCCAAAGAGTCGTTCTACCTTGGAATTGACATTCAGCCTTAACTACATGTATCGAAAATAAAATTTCTTCGTTGGTTTTTAGTGTATCATATTTTTTTTATATCAAAAAATTAATTAATGACAAAACAATTTACATTACAAATTGACTACAGTTACTACTAATTGGGATACTAATACTAATACAGACGCCGGCTAAGCGTTCTTATTGAGTATATGTCCCAACGCACGAGCGTTGGAGGGGAATCATTTCTTACAGCCGAACGTTGCATCCGAATATGCTTGATTTTTTTTCACTACCCAACGATAAGAAGTTTAGCTTCAAAAATATGCCACCAAAAAATCTGATTTTTTTTTTTAAAAAAAGCTTGACATCGATTTATGGAATCATTACAGAACCCTGTATTTTTTAATTGATTCCATCATATTTTTATTAAATTTCGAAAAATCAGGGACGAAAAGGGTCAACTCTGTGTCTTGTGTAATAAGGCATGGTAGTCAAGCAAGTAATCAAGCAAGTAGGTAAAGGCCCTTGTCGACTAGCATAGTTTTTCTAAAAAGTTCTATGGCATAGCGCTTGGGTAGAAATAGTTCAGCCATGACGGCTATAGGGCGGCGTTATAATCGTTTATTGAAATGATTCCAGCTCTACCAACATTCGTAAAATCACAACAAAAAATAATTAAACGCATAACCTTTTTTATTTGTTTACTCTTGTTGACAAATGACAATACGATATTCTGACAGTCAATCAATCAATTAATGTAGACTGTAAACAACTGTAAACAAAGAACAACAAAGAAGCTATAAATGCCCCTTTTTTTTTTTTTTTTCAAAGTTGGCTGCATCTAAAAAAACGAGTGTGAAGTTAGCAGAACTATGCTCAAAATGCTGCACGCAGCATTTTTCCAGCATAGTCCTCAGCGGCCATTTTTTAGTGAGTTTTTGGTGATATATAGTGACCAAAGTGCTATGGCATAGAACTTTGTTGAAAAACTATGCTAGTCGACAAGGGCCTTAAGCAAGAGAGACAAGAAAAAAAAAAAAAAACAATTTATAATCTTATACCGTACTACCAACTTAACAAAATCAGAAATCTGACTTTTAAAAAAAAAATATGCTACTAAAAAATCTGATTTTTCTTTTTATAAAAAGCTTGACATCAATTTATGGGATCATTACAAAACCCCGTATTTTTTAACTGATTCCATCGGCTCGATATACTTGGTTGGCAGATTATGGAAAATGAAAATATTTTTTCATAGGAAGTTTCCGAATGGTTTAGGAAAGTTTAGGAAATCATTATTATAATTTACGAAACAATAGTTAATTAGTTTTTAATTAATTAAAAATAGGCGTATCCTTAGTTGGCAGTGGAATAAAAAAATAATAAATTAACGTTGATTATCATTCAATAACAATTGATTATTGTAAATATTTAGACAAGAAAAATCAACAGTAATTATTTGATATTATTAATAATTAATTTATACGTTTTTATTTATTAAAAAAAAAAAAAGAACATTGCAACGCATAAGTTTGACATGTTTTGTTTTTGTTTTTATTAATTAATTTATTATTATTTAATGTGATATTGTGATGACAAATAGGGTATTGACATGGCTATATTAATATTTTCAGTATTTTTGGCGGAGGCGAAATTTAATTGCCAAACCATTGCTCAAAGAGACTGGAATAGGTTCTCTTCTCATGGAAAATCCTTTCTACGGAGTTCGTAAGCCGCCAGATCAAGTGTAATAAGTATTTCTACAGTTTATCTTCCTTAAGTTTTTTGAAATATCACTCATAATTCACATACTGCTTATCCTCAGACGTTCCAACTTACATAATGTATCAGATATTTTCATTATGGGTGGTTGTTTAATAATGGAATCGATTGTAATGTTAAATTGGTGCGAAAAACAAGGGTTTGGACCTCTTGGCTTAACAGGGCTATCCATGGGCGGCCATGTAAGTTTGAAATTCTTTAAATAAATAGTCAAACTGCACTGTATATATTCTTGGTCGAAATTGAGAACATTTCTGTAAAATAGAACATTTTGTCTTGGAAAAAAAGCCATGAATATATACAAAAGTATATAAGATAAAGAAAAATTTATTAGTTTTCGCATGATTGTATTTTCTATACCCAGGTAGGAATCTAATGTTCATTCGAAGTCGAACAGTGCTTGCCCTGGCGGAACTCTGCACGGTACAACGGTGGCAATTACGGCGCGGTAAGCTTTGACATTACGTTGGACGTACAATGGGCGAAAATTCATTGTACAATCATTGTACAGTGAGATTAAGAAAGAGCATGTTGCCCGTACAGTGAGCGTACGTTGAGGCCCATGATATTTTCCGTACAATCACTTATAGTTTCAGAATGGATTTGATTTCGATCGTGTATTTGGCTCATACCATGATTGTACAGTGAGCAGTTTTTTATTTTTTAACAACACCGTACAATGGTTGTACAATGAATTTTCGCCCATTGTACGTCCAACGTAATGTTAAAACTTACCGCGCCATAATTGCCACCGTTGTACCGTGCAGAGTTCCGCCAGGGATCATACTGAAATTCCGTAAACTTCTACCAGTACTAAAGTGAAGTAGTAAAATTAGACCTATCCACAAATGTTTTTTTTTTTTTTCTATGTTCTGGGGGCTAAAACGGTTCTCTTTGAGATAAAAAGAACTGCCAAATAACTTTAAAACCAGTGGTTTGAA
>WSYQ01001008.1:0-14795 GCA_011426435.1 Lysiphlebus fabarum
ATAATTATTTTTTCTTTATCCTTTTTAGTTTTTATTTTTTTCTTTATTTTATGATGAAATGGTAAGCTATTGATGATTTTATTTGATAGCCCCATTCCGTTTTTTTTTTTTAATTGCACGTTGATGTTCAATCATTATGTTCAAATAACTAACTTTATTTAATAAAATCTCAAGTATTTATACGTTTTCGGGTTAGTACAAATTAAGCGAGCAGCGTGTTCAGTTATAAAAACATGGAATTTCAAGAACAATCATTAAAGTTGCCATCAAATTGTGAAAAAAACTGCTCTGAAAAAACCATACGAAAAAAGACATGGAAGTTTATTACCAAATAGTGTAAGAGGTGTATTTTGTGGACCTTTAAATTTCGGCAAAACGAACGCTCTGTTTGCAATAATAATTCATCCAAATGGATTAAGATTTGAGAATGTTTATGTCTATTTTAAATCACTCAATCAACCAAAGTACAAATTTCTCGAAAAAATCATCAATAATGTTGAAGAAATTGGTTATTTTCCATTCAATGAACATGAAAAAGTTATTCAACCAGAAGAAGCTAGACCAAATTAACTTATGATTTTTAATGATATATCTACAGAAAAACAAAATAATGTTCAAGCATTTTCTTGCATGTGTAGACATCAAGCAGTTGATAGTTTTTATTTAACTCAGACCTATGCTCATATACCCAAACATTTAGTACGTGATAGTGCTATTTTTTTTGTATTTTTTCGTTAAGATGAAAGAAATTTAAAACATATATACAATGATCATGTAAATACTGACATGGATTTTTTAAAATTCCGCAACATATCTTGACGTGTTGGATTACAGATAAATATGGATTTCTTGTGATTGACAAAGATAGTGATATTAATAATGGTCGATACAGGAAAGGTTTTGATTGTTATATAAACATTACAATTGATGGTGCTGAAAATAAAGTTTCTCCCTCTACAAGTAAAACATCTACCATCTAAAAAAATACATCAGATAATTTTATATTATACGATATATAGTTCAACTTTCAATAAAAAAGACAGTAGAATTGTGTACTGTGAACTGTCAACAGCATCAATATGAAGCAAACAAAATTACATGCTGAAAAATCACTATTGCATGAAATTGAAAAAGCAAGCGATTCAATAAGACGTAAACATAAATTAATTAAATATGGTCGAGTTAAAAACGAGAGAATAACAAGTGAGGTGTTAGGACCTATTACTGAACCACTAAAAAAAATGCTAGCAAATGTATCAAAACGAAAGTTAGTACCAAATTCAGATAAAACATTTGGAAAAGATAAAGAATTTTCTATGGAAGAAGATTATGAGACCGAAGAAGAATCAATATTAGAAAAGGATCAAAAGGAAAAAAATTATATTCATCCGTCAACTTTGCACAAAGATGATGGTGATGATGATTATACAGACGATGATATAATAGAGAAGAAAAAAATTATTTGGAAGATGAAGAAACAGATTGATAACCAAAAAATAATAAATCCTAAAGATAAAAACAACAATACAATGTATACCGTGCAAAAATTGAAAAATCAACTATCATTTGGTAATTCAGCAATTGAAATAAAAAATAAACATATTTATGTAGCAGATAAAATTTATCCTGCGACTCAAGGACTCTTGGAATTATTATTTAAATCATCACTCAATGCATCTATTATTCGTAAAGTGGATCAGAAAATTTTCATTGAAATTATAAAATTAACAAATGCACATCGTAAAAATTTTAAAACGGAAGGTGCATTTTTGACCAGCAGAACACAAAAATATAAAAATTATATTTTACTGTTACCAAAATACAAAACAATACAAAAAAATAAGGAAAAAAAAAATAATATGGATTATATTTATTGGGATGATCCAAATGAGCTTGTCAATCGTCTTCAATTATTTGTGGCTTCAGAAAAAGCAAGCAATAACAGTCACTCCAATGAAATCCTTTCAATTATTGAAGATCTAAAAGAAGCTGGTATTATAATATGAAGTACTCATTCAACATCCCATGCGCGCAGTCATTGAGTAGACATTAAAGAGCAATAATGTCTAGTGTTGATATCTTTGGACGTCAATTGTCGAAAAAAAGAAAATATAGCTTAGATGGACAAAGAAGAGGACCTCCTGCTGAAGGTTTCAAATTTACAACAGATGGACATTATGATATTGCTGGAAAAAATTATGTCATATTGCTGATGCCGAAGACATGAATGATGCTGTTTCAAAAAAAGTTGCGCTGTCTATGATTATAAATGAAACTGAAACTTTTTTTCTGTTATAATGAAATTATTGGAAGACAGTGAAAAACGAAATGCTCGCATCATTAATCAACTGGCAATCAAATTGGACGCATTGGAAAAAAAAAGTCTATAAATGTATACAACAAAAGAAAAACAAAAAAGCAAAAAAGACAATGATTATATCAGAAGTGTTGTAGCACATTAACGACATAAACCTGCTCGCCGATTTTATCAACGTAGACATGTTGACATTAGAGGTCTTGTGAGACATGGACTGTGATGGTCCAGGTGTGACGTGGTGAACATGAGTGCATATGCTTCTGTGAACGATAATTACAATAATGAATTTAAAAAACTCTTGAAAGAGTATAATATAAATATGTATTCATTATATAGTAGTTTGAAAGTAAGTATAATCGAGAGATTCAACAGAACGCTAAAAAATAAAATGTGGAAAAGATTCACATATCAAAGCAGTTATAAATGGTTGACTCTACTTCCACAGTTGATTAGAAATTATAATAATACAAAGCACAGAACTATAAAAATGAAACCAAAAAATGTAAATGGAAACAATGAAAATGATTTATTGTGAAGAATATATCATAATCAAAATTCAATGTTTTATGTTGCATCAAAGTTAAAGAAAAAATTTAAAATTGGTGATAAAGTACGAATAAGTAAATATAAGAAAATTTTCCGAAAAAGCTACACTCCAAATTGGACTACTGAAATTTTTACAATCACAAAGCTATTAAATACAATACCTATAACTTACAAAATTGCCGACTATCTAAAAAATGATCTTGAAGCTAAATAAGAAAATTTTCCAAAAAAGCTACACTCCAAATTGGACTACTGAAATTTTTACAATCACAAAGCTATTAAATACAATACCTATAACTTACAAAATTGCTGACTATCTAAAAAATGATCTTGAAGGATGTTTTTATGGAGAAGAACTCAGTCCTGTACAATATCCAGATGTATATCTTGTTGAAAAAATTATAAAAAAACGTAAAAATAAAGTACTTGTAAAATGGTTAGGTTTTGATTCTGAACATGATACATGGGAAAATTAATCAGATTTATGAATTATGTATGTAGATTACGACAAAAAAAATGTTCAAATAAAAAATTGATAACGAATATTTTCAATATAATTTATTTATTAAATATAGTGTCAATAGGTTCCGACCAATTTTCTAATAATACAACTTGGTTATTTTCTCCAATACATTGCAATGTTAAAACTCTTCTTTTAATACCATCCTCGAATCCGAGGAACCTTTTTTTATTATAAAAATGATATTCAGCATCTTTTTTTGGTAAGAAAACAATATATTTATTATTTATTTCGGCTGATAGTCTTGCACCAGACTTTCTTTCACAGCAACTTTCAATTTTTGTCACAACATAGTAAACATCTTTTATCAAATCTTTTAATAATTTAAAATTTTTTGAAATTCGCTTAGTCTTGGTGTTTATCAGTTTTATATTGTTGTCTAGATAATAAATACATTTGAAGAAGAGTTAACAATTTATGCATTTTTCTCATTTTATGAGAAAATAAACTTACATTTGTTGTATTTTCCTCCCAAAAAAATAAGATCTAAATATCCGTCGATTGCAGCATTTTCAATTCTTGTAAAAAAATCGTTATTTTTCATAAACTTGGCGATTCTGCTTGGTAAAAAGTATGGCCTATTGTTTTCGCGTGCTGAAAGTCATGCTTAGGACATATTATATTACCTAACCTCACTATATTAGTTGGAAAAGTCAGTAATTTACCTCGTAATAAATCTTGAAATAACTATTCTATGAAAGATTATGTTGACTGATTATTTTTTGTAATTTGTATTTTTATCGTTAAAATAAATTATTTTTATTTTTGAATTTAATGAAAATTCAGAGTAATTTATCATTAAGAAAAAAATATATAAATAATGATAATTCAATAAATAATTTGTGACAGAATAATATTCATGCATATTTATTTTGAGAGATTTGACATTTTTTCAAATGTTAAATTTTAACATTTTTTTATAGATGTTAAAATAGGTCCTCAATTTTTAAAATGTTGAAATTAACATTCGAAAAATCCTGTCAGATGGTATTCGCACTAATAGTGTTCCGTAGGAATATTTATATTTTAAATTTAAAACATAAATTGATGAATAAATAGAAATTCTAAGGAAAAAAAACCGTTAATAATAATTAACAAGATGATTTAATAAAAAAAAAAAATTCTTAAATGCATTTCATTGATTTAAATTAGGTTGTAGTTTAAGTGACTACAATTTTTTTTCAAATGTCAAGATGTAAAATTAGACTCGGGGTAAAGGCATAGGTTTAGCATTAGGTCGTTAGGTAGAATAGGTAGTCGCGGGTTCGAATCTCGGTCGGAACAAAAAATTAGAAAAAAAAAAAAAAAAAACAGGCAGCTGAAAACTACAATATAAAGTCAAAGTGAAAATAAATAAATAAATAGTAAATAACAAATAAAATAATAAATAATTAAAAAAAAATAATAATTAAAATAATTTTTTTTTTTTAAATAAAAAAAATTTATTTAATACTTTTATGATTTGAATTATGACATAAAGTTATTATATCGAGAAGCAAGTCGATTTTATTCAAGAAGCCAACTTCTAAAATTAAGATAGATTTTGATTTGAATTATGACATAAGGTTATTGTATCGAAAAGCCAGTCGATTTTATTCAAGAAGCCAACTTCTAAAATTAAGGTAGATTTTGATTTGAATTATGACATAAAGTTATTGTATCGAGAAGTAAGTCGATTTTATTCAAGAAGCCAACTTTTAAAATTGAGGAACTTTGTTCATAATTCAAGACGCTGATGTATTATTTCAAATCGTTTATTTCTTAATACAATAAATTAATAGTCATTAATTCAGGAAGTTTTTTTTTTAATAAAAGAACAACATTTCTCTTATTAATGACAATTTAGCTTTGATTCAAATCAAATATTTAATAATTCAAGAAGATTTACGGTTTATATCAAGAAATTTTTTTTTTTATCAAGAAATCTTTTTCATGATTCAATACTAAAAATTTCCAAGAACAAAAATTCTGTCAGTTAGAAATTTTATTCTTCAATACAGAAAAAATTTTTTTCAGTGTACGATGCCAAATTAAGAAAACGGCTATTAAAATATGCGAGATAATTTGTTCTGCAACGCCGAATTAACAAAACGTCTATCAAAATGCCCAACTATTGTTTATCTTACAACGCTAAACAAACGTTCCTACAAAAAAGAGAAGACTCTGTGGATCTAGTAGGATAAATGTAACATTTGGTACTATGAATCATGTGTGGGTATAAAACAAAATATTGCCAAAAATGATTTTTACTGTGATGATTGAGTAATTTTTCAAATAATTATCAATAAATACTGACTTCGTTTAATAATAAAATATTATTAATCATTAGTTGATACTGTTTTCTTCTATATTAAATTTGAATAATTTTATTATTGAATATATTAAAACATTTTTAAATACATAAATGTATAAAGTACAATAATGAATTTGCTTCTTTAGTTTTTTTAGTATCATATCTTATTGCATATGTTGTAACAAATTTTTTTACCATTGCTGACGAGAAATCTGGCTATGCTAACAACAATGATTTCTCACCAACCTCCTCTCTTACCATCAGGTGGGAGCCAACAAGTTCTATCAGCAACCAACAACCAGAGGAACAAACGGGAACAGTTCAGTACTGATAAATGAATAATTATTTATCAGAACGATAAATAATCATTCGATAGCGGCCTTAGTAAAAAATGATAAAAAAGCGTGGTCCACCGATTAACTGTCGGTAACATCGAGTGCTCGCCATATGTCATACTATGTATTTTGTATAAGGCGCAGGAGCATACCCGGGTGGAAATCTGTTAAGGCAATCTTGATTTGACTGCCAATCTTGATCAAGACTTGATCAATGTTGCCTTAACTCAGGAAACCTGATCAAGTATTGATCAAGATTTGATCAAGATGCTTGATTAAGGCCGTTTTGATCAAGATTGGATCAGGAAAGCTTTAACATATCTTGACTAAGACTATCTTGATCAAGAATGGATCAAGAAAACTTTAACACATCTTGACTACGTCTATTTTGATCAAGATTGGATTAAGATTTTTATTATTTTTTTTTTATTAAATAAAGGAGTAAATATTTCATGTCTATGAAAATAAAACTGAACTTGCCCTATTCATGTTGCATCAGTAGGATGAAAATATAAGTTTTATAAAACTTCAACATGCATCGAATCCCACCATGGCCGAGTCATCTAAAGCGTCCCCTGTCCGATTACTAATCTATACTTCGCCGGTTCAAATCCCATTAGGTGCGCTTCCAAAAAAAAAAAAAAAAATCTATCTCCATACACCTTTTCTTCTCTCATTCTCTTTCTCTCTCTTATATGTGTAAATATTTCAATTTTTTGGTCTAATCTTGATCAAGAACGTAACGCTAAACGTGATCAAAATTTGATCAAGAATACTTGATCCATTCTTGATCAAGAATGCTTGATCAAATCTTGACTAAGAACGTAACGCTAAACGTGATCAAGATTTGATCAAGAATGGATTAGAAATGAATGTTGCCTGTTACTTGATCTCAATTTCCACTCGGGATGATGATATTCCCACGGCCGTCGTCATCGAGAGCATTTTTAACTTTAGGTTAACTTACTCACTTAAGCATCAATCAAACGAGAACGAGATGTTAATGTTTCCAAGGCCTTACAGAACTATCTCCAGGTCTCCTATATTCTCACTGCTTATCCAGCACCTAGTGTATAGATTACCCTGACATAAGGTATGCTATCTAGTACGAGAGGGAGTATTCACTACTTCCCGCCTATGGTAGACCAGCGACATGGTTGGCACTATCAAGAACGTGGACTAGCACCGAATGCCCAGCAACTTCAATAGAAGCCAACGAGAGCCCTATCTAGCTAATGAACCGGCCAACGACTGACTAAATTGAAAGCCTTTGGCTGGGTATACGGATGACCAACTCACCCCGTGTAAAAAAAAATACTTCCTGATGAATCCATAAGCTAATACTTTATAAACATGACATTTTTTTATTTATATATTTTTTTTAAATATTATATAGACAAGCACATCTTTTTTTTTTGTTTAATTAGTGGATTTAATCAATAGTTAAAATATCAATTAAATAAATTGAAAATAAATTTAATCAAATAATAGAAAGTTTTTTTCTTTTAAAAATATTCATATGTAATTTTAATTTTTTTTTATTCAGTACATTGCGGTATTTAATTTTTTTTTATTTGCGTGATACAGGAATTCTTTCTGTAACAATACAGATTCATTTTATTGTTCAAACTCGAGATTATTTACAGGATCAGTAATATAAAATAATTCTGGATCTTTCGAATCTGATATTTTAAAACAAACATTTTTAATATTTTTTATTTCAAAGGCAAATAGAGGTACATTTACGGATACTTTTCCTATACGCATATTATTTATTTTACAACCCCGTGTAATGACGTTTTAATAGATGGACAAACAATATCAACTTCATTTACTATTGCAAAGAACAATGAATGGTTATTTTGAGAAAAAAATTTTATAAATATTTCAACGTATCCTGTGTAAATTTTACCATTACGTAAAATCCTTCATTTAAAAAAAAATAATAAAAAGCATGTAAAATATTGTGTCTCAAAAAAATATTTATTAGCATCAAACTTGACAATCAATATTTTTTATATCAATTACGAAATTATAATTTATCAGTTAATTTATAGTTTAAAAAATTATATTATAAATAACAGCAAGATTAAATTAAAAATAAAAACGTTATTTACAGTCTAATGTATCATATGCTACAATTTAAATGTATATATATATATATATATACTAGAACAAAAATAAATAAATAAATTCATTAATTAATTGATCATTTAATTAATTAATTAATAATTTATTGAATGAATTAATTAATAGATAAATTAATAAGTAAATAAATAAATAAATTATTAGATGAATAAATTAATAGATAAATTAAGAGGTAAAAATTTAAATAAATAAATAAATAAATTATTTAATGAATTAATAAATAAATTGTTAGATGAATAAATAAATAAATAAATTGAATAATTATTTAATCGATTAATAGATAAATTATGACATGAATAAATTAATTGATAAATTAATAAGTTAATAAATAAATAAACATTCATTGATCAAGATGACTTTAATCAAGATGTGTTAAGGCTATCTTGATCTATTCTTGATCAAGACAGCCTTAATCAAGATGTGTTAAGGCTATCTTGATCCATTCTTGATCAAGACAGCCTTAATCAAGATGTGTTAAGGCAATCTTGATCCATTCTTGATCAGAATGGCCTTAATCAAGCATCTTGATCAAATCTTGATCAAAACTTGATGAGGTTTCCTGAGTTAAGGCAAACTTGATCAAGTCTTGATCAAGAGTGGCATCAAATCAAGCTAGCCTTAACAGATTTCCACTCGGGTTAGTTCCATTTTTTCACGAAATTTTATCATCCCACTTTTTTTTCTGATAATTTTGATTTTAACATGACTAAATTTATAAATGTAGAGACAATATTACAAATTTGTAAATGAGAGTATCGAGTTCCAAAAATCAAGCTTTTAAATATACCATTTAAATTTTCGTAAGGAAATAGAGATGTTGTTCTTTAAGGTCCAAACTTTTGGACATTATCTGCGAGATGCAAAAGAAGATGCAAATTGCATGTCATGTGATGCTCATAATCAATTTTATAAAATTAAATATTGTTACTTAAATATTTTTTTTAATTGAATGTTTTATGTCAGCCCATAAAATTTTACCTATAATTACTTGTCTTGTTTGTTGTTACAAACTTTAAAAATATATTAATAATAAGTTTGTTTATTCATTTAACATTTCAGAATATACGTAATTTATTTTAAAAAAATGTCATTTTATTTAATTTATATTTTAATTATTGATTTAATTTAATTAAACATTTAATTTAACGAAAAAAAGATGTGCTTGTCTATATAATATTTGAAAAAAATACATATATAAAAAAATGTCATGTTCATAAAGTATTAAATTATGAATTCACTATGAATTTCCATGTTCATATTTGGTTTATTTCAGGAACTTCATGATAAATTCATTATGAATTCATCAGGAAGTATTTTTTTCTACACGGGACTCTCTATTTTTCCCACTCCTCACCGTCCACTCATACACCTAATAGAAAATTCCCCATGTACGTCAGCCGATAAGCATCTTCAAAAAGTAACTATTATAAAAAAATTTTGTGAGCCATTCTAGACTCACACACTCCCAAGTTAATTATTTTATGTGTGAACATTTTTCGCGCAAAAAGGATGAAGGATATTAGAAAAAGACGGAGGATAACAGAAATGACAAATTTTTTAATATTTTTTCGTTTTACTCCATTAGCCCCGTAGAAGAACCTCTGAATCTACCATTTTTGAATTTGGATTTGAAAAAATTAGAAAAGTGTCGCGATTAAAAGGGGATTACATGGTTGGGGTTGAAAGGGTGCGGAAAAATTTTTTAAGGGTTGAAAAAAAATAAAAAGGGTAAAAAATAGGTGTTTTTCGAATATATCGCGGCGGTTATTATAGTCGCGTAAAAATAGTTTTAGTAAAAATTATAGAGAAAAAAAAAATTTACATATCGTTCTTAGACAAATTTCTAATATCTAGTGGGGGTTGGGAGGGAATCGCGATTGAAGTTTTGGGGTAAAACACGAATTTTCAATCGAGGGGAAATTTTATCGCGTGTACGATAGGGTCGCGTCTCTCTTTCATCGGTCCATTCGTAGGGGGAATATCAGCATACCAGGCAAATAATCATAACTAAAATAAAATAATATAAAATAAAATAAAATAATAAATTTATTCAAATTTTCTAATTTTGCAATTTTTAATTTGTTTGAACAATTGTCAATAAACATATAATTTTATAAACAAAAATGCATCAACTAGTTAAAAATATCGGAAAAATTTCTGTAAAAAAAAATTTTTTTTTTTTTTTTATAAACATTTAAAAATTTTAAATAAATAAATTAGTGGAAGGGGGAAGGGGGGTGAGTGAATCGCGAAAATGACCTAAGACTGATTAATGTATATATAATAACGAATTATTGGCCTATCATAAATTTTTTTTTTAATAATTATTAAAAAGTTATTAACAATTTAATTTTCAAATGATTTTTTTTTTTTTTTTTTTTTTAACATTTTTCCGAATAAGTTTTGGATTACTTTCTTTTTTTTCCGGAAAAATTTAAATAAAAAAATAAAAAAAAAAAAACATTTAAAAATTAAATTGTTAATAACTTTTTTAATAATTATTAAAAAAAAAATTCATGATAGGTCAATGATTCGTTATTATATATACATTAAATAGTCTTAAGTCATTTTCGCGAAAAAACCCTTTTTTTTCGGGAAAAATGTTGAATTTAAATAAAAAAAAAAAAAAATCATTTAAAAATTAAATTGTTAATAACTTTTTTAATAATTATTAAAAAAAAAATTTATGATAGACCAATAATTCGTTATTATATATGGGGAGGGCTTTTTCAATTCATCAAGTTGAGAACCTTCTATCTTCAGAAAATTTCATAGTTAATAATTTCTTTATATATAAGGTCCCAAAAGCTCATTTTAATTTTTTTAGATTTTTCGCAGCGCCACCTGCCCCTCCCCCTCGATTTTAATAATTCGTCTCAAGAGGTAAGTACCATTTTGCCCGTTTTTATTTTGATGAAAAATTTTATACAGATTCTATGATGAAATTGATGAACATTTTTCATAAAATTGGAGTGGGCATTATACGCGAAGTATTTTTTTTTTTTTATTTAAGATTTTGCAAAATTTTGAATTTTCGAATTTTTTAAAATTTAAATATATTTTTTAGACTGAAAAAAAAAAAATAAAAATAAAATTTGTCTATCAAAAAAACGATATATCGATTATTTTTTGAAAAAAATCGATTTTTTAAGTTTTCAAAATAAATAGTCTAAACTTTACTAATAATTATTTTCGTGTCAAAAAGTTAAAAAATTGATTTTCTTTGGAAAATAATCGATATATCGTTTTTTTGATAGACAAATTTTATTTTTATTTTTTTTTTTTGAGTCTAAAAAATATATTTAAATTTTAAAAAATTCAAAAATTCAAAATTTTGCAAAATCTTAAATAAAAAAAAAAAAATACTTCGCGTATAATGCCCACTCCAATTTTATGAAAAATGTTCATCAATTTCATCATAGAATCTGCATAAAATTTTTCATCAAAATAAAAACGGGCAAAATGGTACTTACCTCTTGAGACGAATTATTAAAATCGAGGGGGAGGGGCAAGTGGCGCTGCGAAAAATCTAAAAAAATTAAAATGAGCTTTTGGGACCTTATATATAAAGAAAATATTAACTATGAAATTTTCTGAAGATAGAAGGTTCTCAACTTGGTGAATTGAAAAAGCCCTCCCCATATACATTAATCAGTCTTAGGTCATTTTCGCGATCCACTCACACCTCTTCCCCCTTCCACTAATTTATTTATTTAAAATTTTTAAATATTTATAAAAAAAAAAAAAAAAATTTTTTTTACAGTAATTTTTCCGATATTTTTAACTAATTGATGCATTTTTGTTTATAAAATTATGTGTTCATTATTGACAATTGTTTAAACAAATTAGAAATTGCAAAATTAGAAAATTTGAATAAATTTATTATTTTATTTTATTTTAATTTATTTTATATTATTTTATTTTAGTCATAATTATTTGCCTCGTATGCTGATATTCCCCCTACGAATAGACCGATGAAAGAGAGACGCGACCCCATCGTATACGCGATAAAATTTCCCCTCGATTGAAAATACGTGTTTTACCCCAAAACTTCAATCGCGATTTCCTCCCAACCCCCACTAGATATTAGAAATTTGTCTAAAAACGATATGTAGATTTTTTTTTTCTCTATAATTTTTACTAAAACTATTTTTACGCGACTATAATAACCGCCGCGATATATTCGAAAAACACCTATTTTTTACCCTTTTTATTTTTTTTCAACCCTTAAAAAATTTTTCCGCACCCTTTCAACCCCAACCATGTAATCCCCTTTTAATCGCGACACTTTTCTAATTTTTTCAAATCCAAATTCAAAAATGGTAGATTCAGAGGTTCTTCTACGGGGCTAATGGAGTAAAACGAAAAAATATTAAAAAATTTGTCATTTCTGTTATCCTCCGTCTTTTTCTAATATCCTTCATCCTTTTTGCGCGAAAAATGTTCACACATAAAATAATTAACTTGGGAGTGTGTGAGTCTAGAATGGCTCACAAAATTTTTTTATAATAGTTACTTTTTGAAGATGCTTATCGGCTGACGTACATGGGGAATTTTCTATTAGGTGTATGAGTGGACGGTGAGGAGTGGGAAAAATAGAGAGTCCCGTGTAGAAAAAAATACTTCCTGATGAATTCATAATGAATTTATCATGAAGTTCCTGAAATAAACCAAATATGAACATGGAAATTCATAGTGAATTCATAATTTAATACTTTATGAACATGACATTTTTTTATATATGTATTTTTTTCAAATATTATATAGACAAGCACATCTTTTTTTCGTTAAATTAAATGTTTAATTAAATTAAATCAATAATTAAAATATAAATTAAATAAAATGACTCTTTTTATTTTTTTTCAACCCTTAAAAAATTTTTCCGCACCCTTTCAACCCCAACCATCTAATCCCCTTCTAATCGCGACACTTTTCTAATTTTTTCAAATCCAAATTCAAAAATGGTAGATTCCAATTTTTTTTACGGGACTACATACCCGACCTGCACCTAAAGATGTTAATACATCAATAATAGTTATTGAAGGCACGAGAAATGCTAATTTTCGTTTTAATTGTATGAAAAACTGATGGAGAACAAAATGAGTTACATCACAACTACTATTTTGAATACTTGACACTTTTTGTGTGCAAAGTATTTTATTTTTTGTTATTTGTTGAATCAAAACTACTTGGCCACAAAAAAATCTTAATTTGCGTGAACCTGCGAATCTTAGGTTTCTTTAGAGATACTATGATTACGATACGATACGATCCGATACGATTACGATAAGCTTAAAAGTTCGATAAGAGTTACCAGCTATAACAATGGTGTACGAGATTTGGAAAAAAAGGATGTCCATATCTCAATTTAAAAAATTTTTTGGCGATGAAGAAACCTCAGAAAGGTCAGAAAAGACCTTTAAAATCCTTTAATGAAGATTCCAACACGTCCAACTTAGAGATTATAGAAAACAAAATCTGTACAAAAAAAGACACTTTATTAATAGTTAGCCGACAAGTGACGGGCCGACATAAAATGAATGATTGTAATCGATTGTAATTGGTTTGTAGATGATTGTAATGTAATTAATTTTTTTTGTCACCCCCCGAATTAATTTTAATTAATTATTGAAAATTCGCAGTTGACAGATAGCCGACAATTCATATATATACTTAAATAGCTGATATTTTTATTGTAATGAGATTTTATAGCAAATCGTTTGTACATCATGATTCTTCGTTTGTTATTGTTTAAGATTTAATATTTTTTTAAAAATTATTGTACTTTTTATTCCCTAGTTAATTATTGTTAATTTGTTAAAAAAAAAAACAGTATAGACCAATTAGAAAGAGAAATTGGATGAAATTATTATTTCATTTTAATTGAATATCATAATTACTTGATAAAATAGAAATTAAATATTATTAAATTATTAAATATTTATTAAATCTTTGTTGAAAAATAATATTTTTTTTCTGAAATGTAAAAAATTTTCGTTTATAGATGGAATTTTATTAAAAGTTTAAATTAATTTTTAACTGATCGTAATTAGTCATAAATGAGTAAATAATTACTACAAATATTTTATATAATAAGTAATTCAACTAAATGATGTCTATATTTTATATTTTTACATAAAAATTTTAAGTAAAGTAGAAAATGAATCTAGAAAGTTAATTCTAATATGATTTAGAATTTTTTAAAAAGTATCTTTCATGAAAACTAGTATCGCCTGTGCCCCAATATCTAGAAATTGACAATAATTTACTTATGAAATATGTTTTCTAGAATGCAGTTATAGTAAGATCATATTGTTATTTCTATTTTGTAGGAAAGTAATAATTTAAGCAATTGACAATTGAATTTAAGGTATTATAATTTTCATTGACTTTACTGGAAATATTCTAAAATATAGAAAACTTAAAATTGCATTCAACCGTTTATTTATCTTTACTAAAAAGAATTTTTTTTTTTTATATTTAAAAAGATTTCACTAAACATTCATGTTGTTTTTATACATACAGATACTGTGTAAAATCTTATTCTTCTAATATGTAGAATTTTTTTTCTTCAATTATTATTATTATTATTATTATTATTATTATTATTATTATTATTATTATTATTATTATTAT
>WSYQ01001009.1:0-23034 GCA_011426435.1 Lysiphlebus fabarum
AAGTTCATATCATGGATTTTTACCAGTACTTGTACGTACATGTATTACAACATTAACATCACCACAAACAACAATTGATTCTAATCATCAACAACAACAACCATTTCCATTACCATTAGCAACAGCTTTATTTAGTTTTTTATATCATCTTGCTAGTTATGAAGCTGGTGGTGAAGCATTAGTTAGTTGTGGCATGATGGAAATATTATTAAAAGTTATTAATTGGCCTGGTAGTGAACTTGAACATATAACATTTGTAACACGTGCTGTACGTGTTATTGATTTAATAACAAACATTGATATGCAAGGTTTTCAAGCACATGGTGGTTTAGCTAGTTTTATTAATCGTCTTGAAATGGAAGTTAATGTTTGTAGAAAAGAACAACCATTTGAAATTGAACCACATATTTATAATCAAGATATTCCACCACCACCACCTCCACCACCTTTACCACCACCATCAACATCATCATCCGATGATATTATTCATAATAATGATAATGACAATAATAATCATAATAATGATGAAGATGATGATGATGATGATGATGATGATGATGATGATGATGATGATGATGATGATGATGATGATGATGATGATGATGATGATGATGATGATGATGATGATGATGATGATGATGATGATGATGATGATGATGATGATGATGATGATGATGATGATGATGATGATGATGATGATGATGGATGATGATGATGATGATGATGATGATGATGATGAAGATGAAGATGAAGATGAATTATTAACATCTGGTACATCATCAAATAGATTTATTGTCAATGATACATCAAATCCAATGGAATTATCTGAAGAAGATGAAAATATAACAGCAACAACTTTATTATCAACTACAACTACAACTACAACTGCAACTACAACTACAACAACAGCAACAACTACAGCTACAACAATACCAGTAACAACAGAAACAACAACAACAACAACAACAACAAGTAATAATAATAATATTGATATAACATGTGCTGCAGCACGTACTGGTAAAACTTGTTTACCACAAAGAGCAGCATTATTAAAATCAATGCTCAATTTTTTAAAAAAAGCAATACAAGATCCAGCATTTTCTGATTCAATACGTCATGTTATGGAAGGTGAATTACCATCTTCATTAAAACATATTATTAGTAATTCAGAATATTATGGACCATCATTATTTTTATTGGCAATTGATGTTGTAACTGTATATGTATTTCAAGAACCATCGTTGTTATCATCATTACAAGATAATGGTTTAACAGATGTTGTATTACATGCATTACTTATAAAAGATGTACCAGCAACACGTGAAGTACTTGGTTCATTACCAAATGTATTTAGTGCATTATGTTTAAATCAACGTGGTCTTGAATCATTTGTTAAACGTCGACCATTTGAACGTCTTGTTAAAGTATTAATATCACCAACATATTTATCAGCAATGCGTCGTCGTAGAAGTGCTGATCCACTTGGTGATACAGCATCAAATTTAGGTAATGCCATGGATGAATTAATGCGTCATCAACCAAGTTTAAAAGTTGATGCAACAGCAGCAATAATTAAATTACTTGAAGAATTATGTGTACTTGGTTGTGATACACGTTATGTTTGTTGGCGTGCAGCAAATAAAACAGATGTATCATCATCATCATCATCATCATCTTCATCACCATCAAATAATATTGGAATAAATGTTAATCATCAAACAACGTCAAGTGGACAATCAATTGGTGTTGGTGTAACTAGTGCTGGTGATAATTTAAATAATAATAATAATAACAGTGGTAATTCTAATAATAATGATAATAATAACAATAATAATAATAATAATAATAATAATAATAATAATATTGGTATTAATAATAATGCTAATAATAGTGGCAATAATAATAATAACAATAGTAATAATAATAATAATAATAGTTCTACTGGTGTAAATGAAAATGAAAATCAAAGTGGTCGAACAGGAGGTAATGGTAGTGCACCTGGAACTAGTGGTGGTGGTGGTGGTGGTGGAAGTAGTAGTGATGAAGAAGATGAAGATGAAGAAGAAGCTAGTACAAGTTCACATCCACAACGTGAAGAACAACCATCACTATCATCAGTTGGACAAGTTGGACCACCAGTACAACAACCACGTGAAAAAACTCCAATAGCACTTGTTGATTATATTCATAATGTTATGAAATTTGTTGATGCAATATTAAGTAATAATTCAACAGATGATCATTGTCGTGAATTTGTTAATCAAAAAGGTCTTGTACCATTATTATCAATACTTGGTTTACCAAATTTACCAGTTGATTATCCAGTTGCACAAGCAGCTCAATCAGTTGCATCTGTATGTAAAAGTATACTTAATCTTGCACATGAACCACAAGTATTGAAAACTGGTTTAAGTCAATTACTTGAAGTATTAAATTTATTAAAACCATTACATAGTCATATGGATTCACCTGGTGGTTCAGTATTACTTCATGAATTAGCATCAGCACCAAATTTAGAAACAGCATTTACAAGTGATACAGCAACACCATTATTACATGCTATGAATGCAGCACATGGTTATGTTGTTATGTTTGTTCATGTTTGTCGAACAAGTCAAAGTGAAATTAGAAATTTATCAATGAATCATTGGGGTTCAGAATTAGGATTAAAAGTATTACAAGGTCTTTCAGAATTATATATGTCACTTGTATGGGAAAGTACATTATTATTAGCATTATGTAGTGATGATAGTATACCACCTGGTTGTGATTTTGGTAAAGAAGATATGGATAAATTAATACCATCTGAATTTAAAGATAATAATGATATAATAATGACTAATATTGCTACAGCCACAACAACAAATGAAAATATAAATACATTAATAGCAGCAGCAGCAGCAGCAGAAGCAGAAGCAGAAGCAGAAGCAGAAGCAGAAGCAGAAGCAGTGGCAACAGAAACACCAGAAATATCAACAGTAGCAACAACAACAGCTGCACCATCAACCTCAACAACAACTGTTTTATCATCTTCATCATCTTCATCATCATCATCATCATCATCATCGATGATTGATATGGGAAGTAATGGAATGACAACAGCTATGAAAGCATTAAGTACTGATCCACAACCAGTATCAATGGAAATTGATGATAATATTATTAAAAAAAATACATCAACATCAACAACAACAACAAAAAATATAAATGAAAATTCAAATAATATCAATAATAAAACATCAGCGTCAGCTCATCAATTAAAATATATAAAACCATTATTAGGTGCATCATCAAGACTTGGTCGTGCACTTGCTGAATTATTTGGTTTATTAGTTAAATTATGTATGGGATCACCAGTAAGACAACGTCGTGGCCAACAATTACCAATAATGCCAACAATACCAAATTCAGCTGCACGTGGTGTTGCTTCATCATTAAATGTATTATTAACACGTGGTTTATCATGGGATAAAATTCCTCAATCACCAATACCAAAATTTAAATTAACATTTTTAATATGTTCAGTTGGTTTTACATCACCAATGTTATTTGATGAAAAACGTCATCCTTATCATTTAATGTTACAAAAATTTGTTGCAATGGGTGGACAAGCAGCATTTTTTTCAACATTTCATTGGGCATTATCTGGTGGTGGTAAATTTCCATTATCAGAAGGTCTTGAACATCCTGATTTACCAGATGGTACTGGTGAATTTTTAGATGCATGGTTAATGTTACTTGAAAAAATGGTTAACCCAAAAGCAATACTTGATTCACCACATGTTGGTGTTGCTAAAAATACTAGTTATAATCCACATAAAGCATTTGATCCAATTAAATATCTTAGTGATATACATAAAAAAACATTTGAAGCTGTTATGCTCATGTGGGGTAAAAAACCATTAAAAAATTATGGTGCAAGAATGACTGAATCAATATTATCTATATTACGTCATATATTAAAAGGTGAAAAAATAATAAAAGAACGTACTGAAGCTGAAAATGGTTTAATAAATAATTCAAGTACAAGTACAAGTATTGCAACTGGTTTAATTGGTAGCAGAACATTGACATCATCAGTAGTAGCATCTACAACAACGACAGCAACAGCAACAACAGTTGTTGTACCATCATTATCAACAACAGTCACAACAGTCACAACAATAACAACACCAACAACAATAACAGCAACAACAACAACAACAACAACACCATCATCATCATCAACATCACGTGGTGATATTGATACTGAACCAGATGTAAATTCAGAACATCTTAGACAATTAATGGATATGGGATTTAGTAGAACAAGTTGTATTGAAGCATTAATGCATACACTCTCTGTTGAACAAGCAACTGATTATTTATTATCAAATCCAAATACAACAAGAAGATCAGATACTGGTCTAGGTTTATCTGATCCAAATACAACAGTACCACTTGGTATGGATTTAGATTCTGTTGATGATCAAATAATGTATGCTATTGCAATGTCACTTGGTAATGATACAAATTCATCAACTTCATTATTATTATCATCATCATCATCATCAGATAATAATCATAAAAAATTATCTATACCTGATGAAGAAGATGAAGATGATGATTATAATCAACAACAGCAACAGCAACAGCAACAACAACAACAACAACAACAACAACAAACAAATAAAGATATACCAATTGGAAAAAAAATTGATGAATTTACAAATTCAGCACTTGAACAATGTTTAAATCTTTTAGATTTAATGCCAGATACAGTTTATAGAGTATGTGATCTTCTTGTTACAATAACAAAACGTAATGGTGATAAATGGAGAGATTCAATGTTAAAATATTTAATAAATGACATTGGTAAATATGTAACACATTTAATAAAAATTGCTGAATCATATAATGATAATGATAATAATGATGATGTTGGTAATAAATTAGTTGAATGTGCCGAGGCAACAGCTGTTTCTGGTAGAATATATCTTTATACATTATTTTTTGAAGGTACATTTCAAGAAATGCGTATACCTTGTGCACAAATGGTTAGTGAATGTGGTATGCTTGATAAATTAGTTAAATTATTAGTTGTAAGTGAAGCACCATTAACATCAAAAAATATTAATAAAAAAAATATATCAACAAAAACTACAATAAATAATAGTAATGGTGATAATAGTAATAATAATATAAAAAATTTATCAAAAACACCAAAATGGCTTGCACCATTATTATTATTAATTGATCGTCTTGAAAGAGTATCTATATTAACACAACGTAAACAACTAATGCATAAAATAACAAATCGTACATGGAAATGGTTTGATTTAGCAACTGGTAAATGGACACCATATACTGCATCAAATAATCGTATTATTAATGAAGCATATTGGAATTGTGAATCAACAGTAAGAATAACATGTTCAAGACGTAGATATTTATTAACATTTTCATGTATGACACAAGTTAATGAAGAAAGTGATAATAGACGTCCAATAACAATGGATTTTAAATTTTCACCAACAAAAATAAAATATGATGATAATGATAATGATAATGATAATAATGATGTTAATGATTCAAATAAAATTATTACAAATGATACAGATACACATATGGATACTGAGCAACAACAAGAATGTACTACTCAAGATATTATTAATAATAAAAAAAAAAATGAATGTATTGTTGTTAAAGGATTAGATTCAAATATTGCACCAAGTATTGTACGTGCTTGTGTAAAATTATTAGCAATACCAGTTGATCGTGATACATTACATGCATTAATGAAAATATGTTTAAGATTAACACGTGATTATAATAATGCAAAAGTATTTGCAAAAGAAGGTGGTGTTAAATTATTATTAGATATGACACAAGCAAGTTCATTTATTGGTTCAATAAGTTTAAGTACACTTTTAATACGTCATACGCTTGAAGAACCACATACATTAGAACTTGCTATGGAAAAAATTATACGTAGTCGTACACAAACAAATATACCACCAGCATATAAAGAAATATTATTTATGACTAGACAAATAAGTTCAGCAGTATGCAGAAATCCAGATATATTTCGTAAAGTTTGTGAAAATATACTTAGAGTTGACATTAGTATATTAAAACGTGATGACATTGATAATAGACTTATTGTTAAAGCATTACCATTAACAAATAATCATTCATCATTAGGACCAATGGCTGAAGATGTATCAGTGAGTGTTATACATGATTTATTAAATGCTCTTATTAAACCTGTACCAATATTATCGGATGAAAGTAATCCTACATCATCATCATCATCATCATCAACAACAACAATAACAAATAATAATAATAATAATAATAATAATAATAATAATAATAATGGTTCATCATCAAATAATCTTGGTACATCAGCTACAACTATTTCTACAAATACTGGATCAATAATAACTACAACAACAACAACAACATCATCATCATCAATACCAACAACTGCAGCTTCAACTTCATTACGAGTTACTGATACTATTAATAATAATAATAATAATAATAATAATAATAATAATAATAATTCAGCAACAGCTGCTAATGGACCACTTGATGATGATGATCAAATTGTACCATTAAAAATGTATACTGATTATATAAATAATAATAAAATTGAACCTGAAGAAGCTAAAAAACCATTATTAGCAAAATCAGCAGTATTGAAAATGCTTGCTGAAGCAATTAGATCATATAGTGTTGTTGCAAATTTAATAAGTGAACATACATATCGTGCTGGACAAAGTGAAATGATTAATGAAGATACAAGTGCACTTGCATTTTTATTAGATAAATTACTTCCAGTATTACCTGATACAGGTGATAGACAATGCAGTAGTATGGCACGTATGGTTGTTGCTGCACTTGCATCTTGTAATCATTCACCAGATGCACAAACAGCACTTGTTACCGAAGTTAAAGCAGCATTATTACGAACACTTGCTTTACCAGAAAGTTCAGAAAAACATGCACAATTACAATTGTTAATTGGTCTTATATCAACAATGATTGATAGTTGTCCACCTACAACAACAACAACAGCATCATCATCATCATCATCATCTGCAACGACAGTAGCATCAACAACAACAGCTACAGCAACATCAACAGCATCATCAACGACTTTAACAACAACAACACCATCGTCATCAACATCAACATCAACATCAACATCAACATCAACATCAACATCAACATCAACATCAACATCAACATCAACATCAACATCAACATCAGCATCTGGAATACCACGACCAACACCAACAATATCAACATCGTCACATCAAATAAAAACACCATTAAAAATTCATCAATTTAATAATGTTAATTATATTGTGAGAATTATGTTGAGAAAAGGTATAATAACTGATTTAGCAAAAATACCACATAGTTTAGATTTATCAAGTCCAAATATGGCTGGTACAATAAATGCTTCACTTAAACCACTTGAAACATTATCAAGAATAATAAATCAACCAATACCAAGTGCTGCAACAAATAAATATTCAAAACCAAAAAATAATCGTCCAATTAATGAACAACTTCAAACTGGTGATCAAAATGGTGGTGGTACAACATCTGGTGAAGCAACACATGCTGTTGGTGAAGAAACTATAGAAGATACTGAGAATACTGAACATGATATATCATTAAATACTGAAAGTTTAGAACCAACATCTGAAAGTCATGTACATGAAGAAGGTGATGAAGCTGCTCTTGATGATATTATGGATCAACTACTTGAGAGGTATGTTTTTTTTTTTTTTTTTAAATTTTAATTAGTTAATTAATCAATTATTTAATTAATTATTAATTTATATATTTATATAATGAGAACTTCAGTTTTTATAATTAAGCAGTGTTTTATTTTCCAGAGATGGCTCAGCAATCACAGAAGAACCAACATCACGTTCACATCGTCCAATGGATCTTGATGATGAAAGTTTAGCAATGAGAGATGCTGAAGGAGACTTTACAAGAGATACAACCGTAAGAGTAACGTTATTTTATTTAAAAATTACCTATTTTTTTATTTTTATTTTTTTTTAATTTTAAAAATTTTATAATAATAATAATATATATATATATATATATATATATATATATATATATATATATATATATATATTTTTTTTTTTCAAATAGGAGGATTTAATGAGTTCAGATTCTGATTCAGATAGTAATCCTTCAGATGATAATGAAGATGATGTACAAGATGATGAAGATGAAGAAGAAGAAGGTGAAGAAGATGAAGATGGTGAAGAAAATGATGAAGAAGAAGAAGATGAAGAAGAAGGATCATCAAATTATGAAGAAGATGGAATGGATTATTATGAAGATGTTGGTGAAGGTATATTTAGAATGCTTCCATCAGCTGAAAGAGATGGTAGTAATGTTGTAATGATTCATAATTTTGATAATCAAGAAAATAATGTATCAACACCAACTGGTAATAATGGTGGTAGTGGTGTTAATGGAAGTGGCAATGGTAGTGGTGGTGTTATTGGATCTAATATTGGTATTGGTAATAATAGTGGCAGTGGTACTATTAGTGGTGTTCTTAGTATTGGTAGTATTAGTAGTGGTAATGGTAGTAATAATGGTGGTAGTGGTGGTGGTGGTAGTGGAACAACAAGACAAAATAATCCATGGAATTTTCCATTACCATTAGGATTATTTGAAGATTTATCAAATAGTGTTGATGGTAATAGTTTAGGATCACATCCATTACTTATGGCACAAGGAAGTATTGATACTGTTACAAATCGTAATCAACGATCAATTCGTCAACGTCGTTATCAATATTTACCTCTTGCAAATTCACGTAATTCAAATCCTCCAGTTTTACTTCAACGTTTACTTGTACCAGCAGCTCAAACATTACCACTTTCAGCAACTCAAATGCTTGCATCAAATTTTCGTGATACACGTGTTGTTCTTATGGACAATAGTCTTGGTATATTTTCTAATCAAGAAGAAGAACAAATTGATTTTATTGATCAATCTGGTTATTTATTTGGTCCAAGTTTAGCAGCAACACTTAATAACATTCCAACAGCTCTTCATTGGTGGATTGAAGAAAGTAAATTACTTGATGGTGATTCACAACCAGATTGTTGTATTGGTGTTGTACATAAATTAATACCAAAACTTGAAGAATATAGAAATATTGAATTAGCTGAAAGAAAAGAAAAAAGAAAAAAACAACAAGCTGAAAAAGATGCTGCTGCTGCTGCTGCTGCTGCTGCCACAGCTGTTGTTACAACTACAACTACAGATACAGTTACTAGTGGTAATAAAGATACAAATTCAACTGTAGAATTATTAACAGCAACATCATCAACAACTGTTATTGGTTCATTATCAACACCAAATATTCAACAACAGCCTTTATTAGCAGGTGGTACATTAACATCAAATACTTTATTGCCAAATGCTGTTAATAATAATATAAATGAAAATAATATTATTAGTGGTAGTGGTAATAATGTTATTGAAATAACTGGTGAAATGGAAGTTAGTCAACAAGATGATGATAGTAGAATATCATTAACAAATGATACTAGTCGTGTAAATGATTCTCGGACAACAAATACAAATATACTTGAACTTGCTGAAAGTATTATTGATTCTGATCTTCTTGAACCAACAACAACAACAACAACAACAACAAGTGAAGAATCATCAAGATTATTACGATTGGAAGCATCTTCATCATCATCATCATCATCTTCAGCTGCAGCTACAAATCGTGATACAAATGAATTAAATATTAATAGACCATTAAGTTCAATATCAATGTCATTATTAAATGAATCAGCAAATTCAGCAACAACTCAAAATGCTAATAATACAACAACAACAACAACAGCAACAGCAACTAATAATCAAGAACAAAATACTTGGGTTCACCAATTTTTAGCTTTAGAACAAACAAGAAGAGATAATGATGCAAATACATTATTATCACCAACAACAACAACAACACCATCAACAAATAATCAAAATGAACAAACTTCAATTGTATTACAACCACAACCACAACAACAACAACAACAACAACAACAACAACAACAACAACAACAACAACAACAACAACAACAACAACAACAACAACAACAGTCAAGTGGTGAAACAAGTAATCAACAATTATCATTAAATCAAGATATTAATAATACAACACAATTAGATACACAATTACCAGATGGTGTTGATCCATCATTTTTAGCAGCTTTACCTGAAGATATGAGAGATGAAGTTATTGCTGAACAATTAAGATTACAAAGAATTCGTCAACGTGCACAAGCAACAATAATTGAAGAAGTTACTGGACCAGTTGAAGTTAATCCAGAATTTTTAGCAGCATTACCACCAGCAATACAAGAAGAAGTACTTGCACAACAAAGAATTGAACAACAACGTCATGCTGCTGCATCAGCAAATCCAGCAGATCCAGTTGATGCTGCAGCATTTTTCCAAAATCTTCAACCATCATTAAGACAAGCAATATTAACTGATATGGAAGAATCACAAATGTCAGCATTACCACCAGATCTTGCTGAAGAAGCAACAAATTTACGTCGTCAATGGGAAGCTAGAAATCGTCATATGATGCAAGAACGTTTTTTAAATCATGTTTCACAAAATAATACAGCATTATCAAGTATATTAAGAAATTCAGGACGTGGACGTGGTGGTAATGGTAGTGGTAATGCTGGTGGTAGTGGTGGTGGTACGAGATATGCAATACATCCAGTAACACAACGTGCACAATGGAATTCATGGAATCCACGTGGTGAAGCATCTAATATTGGACATCAAAGTGCTGGTTTAAAATTAAGAGGACGACAATTGCTTGATCATGAATCAATGGCGTGTTTGCTTGTTTTATTATTTGTTGATGAACCAAAAATAAATACATTAAGACTTCATAAAGTTATTAGAAATCTTTGTTATCATTCAAGTACACGTGAATGGATTGTAAAAGCATTATTAAATATTATGGAACGTAGTAATGATGAAAATAAAGATTTTATTATAAGTGATTTAACAAGTGGTGGTAGTAGTGGTGTTAATAATAGTGTAAATTTTTCAAGTGGTAGTGGTAATAGTAATAATAGTACAATAACAAGTGGTAAAGGAAAAAAAAAATCATTACATCCAGCAATTGAATATTGTTCACCAAAAATAGTTGATTCAAAAAATAATTTACAATCATGGTTAAATATTAGTATTGATGCAGCATTGGGTTGTCGTGCTAATGTTTTTCATATATTAAAACATAATAATAATAGTAGTAGTAGTAGTAGTAGTAGTAGTAGTAGTAGTAGTAGTAGTAGTAGTAGTAGTGCAAGTGCAAGTGCAAATTCAAATATAAATGCAAGTACAAGTACAAGTGGTAAAAAATCTGATAAACAAGGTAATATTATTGCAATTCATCCACAAGCAGCACCAACTGTTTGTCGGCATACACTTGAATTATTAATATCATTAGCCAAAAGTTTTCCTGGTTATTTTGTACCAACAAAATTAAAAGAATTACTTGATTCTGATAAAACAATATCAACATCAACAATAAATAAAGATAATGATAATCTTAATTCTGCAACTGGTACTAAACCAAAAATAACAACAAAAACAAATAAATTAGATACATTACCTGATTTTTGGGATATGTTATTAAAACTTGATTCATGTGCATCTAAAAAAGGTAAATCAGTTGCACGTTCACATTCAAATACAACAATGGGTATTGATATAGAACAAAATTTATCATCATTTGAATTATCATCATTTGGTCAATTAATATCAATGTTAAATTGGTCTGTTGTTAAAAAAAGTAGTCAATTAACTGATAAATTATTACGTTTATTATCATTAATATCAATTGGTTTAACTGAAGTTAATCAATTTAAACGTCAAGATAATAATACAACAATAAATAATAAAAATAAAAATAAAATTGACTCATCAACAAATAATAATAATAATAATAATAAAGAACAATATATATCAATACCAGAAAAACATTTACGTCTTGCTGTTCAAGTATTAACAAGTAAAAGTTGTTCTGAAGAAGGTCTTGAAGATGCAACAGCATTATTATTAAATCTTTCACATTGTCCAGATCCAACAAGACAATTAATATTAAAATTATTATTAGAAGGTGCTATGGAACTTGCAAATATGGTTTGTGAACATATCAATGAATTAATGACTGAACTTAAAATATTAAATCATGAAATACAAAAAAGAAATTTAATACTCGAAGAACAACCATCAACATCAACATCGACTGGTGGTTGTAGCAGTAGTAGTAGTAGTAGTAGTAGTAGTAGTAGTAGTAGTAGTAGTAGTAGTAGTAGTAGTAGTAGTAGTAGTAGTAGTAGTAGTAGTAGTAGTAGCAGTAATAGTAGTGGTACTAATAATAATAATAATAATAATAATAATAATAATAACAATAATAATAGTAATTCAACACGTGGTTTATTACTTGATAGATTTACTCAAGATAATGTTATTATAACAGCACCATCTAAAATAAAAACAACAACTGATTTACAATTACCATCAATGAGTGTACTTGTTAGTAAAACATCTAGTCAAGCATTTTTCTTAAGAATACTTAAAGTTATTGTACAAATTAGAGAAGCTGTTTATTTAGCAAATAAAAAGAAAAATGATGAAACAAGACCAGCACCACCACCACCACCACCACCATCATCATCATTATCATCATCATCATCATCATCATCATCATCATCATCATCATCATCAGCAACAACAACAATAATACCTCCACCATCAACATCAACTGAAATAATTGCAATGGATACATCTGCAAATGTTGATAATGACAATGACAATGTCAATGTTGCTGATGATGATAATGAGAATGAAGATGAAGAAGACGACGATGATGATGATGATGATGATGATAATACAACAGTTGTTAATATGGAAACAACAACAACACCAGCTGTCAATAATGATGATGGTGCTTGTGCAAGTACATCAAATAATATAAATAATCAAGATAAATTAAAATTACCATTATTAAGTGAAAGTCTTGTACTTGATAATTTATGGGAAACATTGAGTGCCTGTTTACTTGAACTTGAAGATACACCTGATCATCATGCTGTACTTGTACTTCAACCAGCTGTTGAAGCATTTTTTTTGGTTCACTCATCATCAAGTAGTGCTGCTGCACGTGATCGTGAACATGAAAGAGAACGTGAACGTGATCGTGATCGTCAACGTGAATTAAATAATGATGTAAATATTGATATAATACCATCAGTTGTTAATGATATTGTACCACCAATATCACCAATATCATTATTAGATAATAATGATAATGATGATGATGATAATGATGATACAACAATGACAACAACAACCACAACCACAACAACATCAACAACAACAACAACAACAACAACAACAACAACAACAACAGCAACAACAACAGGATCATCATTAGCATCATCATCATGGGATATAACACCAACACCACAAAAATCATTACCATCTGATCAATTAAAATTTTTAAAATTTGCTGAAACTCATAGAACTGTATTAAATCAAATATTACGTCAAACAACAACCCATTTAGCTGATGGTCCATTTTCAGTATTAGTTGATCATACAAGAGTACTTGATTTTGATGTTAAAAGAAGATATTTTAGAACAGAATTAGAACGTATGGATGAAGGTATTAGAAGAGAAGAACTTGCTGTACATGTAAGAAGAAGCCATGTATTTGAAGATTCATTTAGAGAATTACATCGTAGAAATGCTGATGAATGGAAAAATCGTTTTTATATTGTATTTGAAGGTGAAGAAGGACAAGATGCTGGTGGTTTATTAAGAGAATGGTATGTTATAATATCACGTGAAATATTTAATCCAATGTATGCATTATTTACTGTTAGTCCTGGTGATACATCGTAGAAATGCTGATGAATGGAAAAATCGTTTTTATATTGTATTTGAAGGTGAAGAAGGACAAGATGCTGGTGGTTTATTAAGAGAATGGTATGTTATAATATCACGTGAAATATTTAATCCAATGTATGCATTATTTACTGTTAGTCCTGGTGATCGTGTAACATATATGATTAATTCATCATCACATTGTAATCCAAATCATTTATGTTATTATAAATTTGTTGGACGTGTTATTGCTAAAGCAATATATGATAATAAACTACTTGAATGTTATTTTACACGTAGTTTTTATAAACATATACTTGGTATACTTGTTAAACATACTGATATGGAAAGTGAAGATTATAGTTTTTATAAAGGTCTTGTTTATTTAACTGAACATAATATATCTGAACTTGGTTATGAATTAACATTTTCTGCTGAAGTTAATGAATTTGGAGTTAATGATGTACGTGATTTAATTAAAAATGGACGTAATATTATTGTTACTGAAGATACTAAATTAGAATATATTAGACTTGTTTGTCAAATGAAAATGACTGGAGCAATACGTAAACAATTAAATTCATTTTTAGAAGGTTTTTATGATATTATACCAAAACGTTTAATTTCAATATTTAATGAACAAGAACTTGAATTATTAATAAGTGGTTTACCAAATGTTGATATTGAAGATTTACGTACAAATACTGAATATCATAAATATAATCCAACATCACTACAGGTAATGAAAAATTATATTATTATTATTAACAACAATTTTATAATTAATAACAATTTTATTTATTTTTTTATATATAGATACAATGGTTCTGGCGTGCTTTACGTGGTTTTGATCAAGCTGACAGAGCTAAATTTCTTCAATTTGTAACAGGAACATCAAAAGTACCATTACAAGGTTTTGCTGCACTTGAAGGTATGAATGGTGTACAAAAATTCCAAATTCATCGTGATGATCGTTCAACTGAAAGATTGCCATCTGCCCATACATGGTAATTTTTAAATTTTTACATTTATTATTTACTTGTAATAAATATTAATATATAGATTTATCTATAATTTTTAAATACTTGTTGTAATATATACTTATAGGTATATTTATTTATTTAATTATTTATTTTTTATTTTAGCTTCAATCAACTTGATTTACCTGTTTATGAAACATATGATAAACTTCGTAGTAATTTACTCAAGGCAATTCACGAGTGCAGTGAAGGCTTTGGATTTGCCTAAATGTTGTCATTAATTCATTTAAAACAAAGGAATATTGAAGAAAAAAAAAAACATTTAACAATCAAGCCACCATTTTTTCCTTTGTTTTTTTTTTTTTTTTTATTTTAATTAGATATAATTATCAAATCATCATCTTTTACTTTTTTATATATATATAATAATAATAATAATAATAATAATAATTATTATTATTATTATTATTATTATTTCCTTTTTCTTTTTATATCGTTATTTTATTATATTTTATTTTAATTTAATTTAATTTTTTCTTTTATCATTTTCGTATATGTATGATGATTGTTGCTAGAGAATTGTTGAAATTTATCAATATTATATAATAATAATAATAATAATCTCTTATTTTTGTATGTAACACACATACATTTAATAAAAATAAATAAATAAATAAACACACATCATAATTATTATTATTATAATTATAATGTGAATGTATATAAATATTATTATTCTGATGACATATACTCATTGTAAGAGGGAGGGATGGGGTATCAGCAACAACACCAACAGTAAAAAAAAAAAAAAAAAAAAAAATATCTGAAAATCAACATGCAAAGCTTCCCAAATGTCCAGAGTTTATTTTATTGATAATAAAATTAAAAAGAAAAAAAAAAAACAAATAAATTGTATTAAATAAATTTTTTGCAAAACTTTGATTTAATAATGAATAACTCTTGGAATTAGAAAAAAAATAATGAAAAATAAATAAATAAAAATTTTTTTAATTAAGACATCAATTATAAGACATAATATTTAAGTTGATTTGTAAGCATTATAATATAAGTAAAGATAATAAACAAACAAAATAAAAATTTAAATCAAATGTACTTTAATCAAATTTTTTTACACTTTTTTTTCTTCTTTCTTTAAATTTCTTGTAAGTATCATTAAATATTAGTTATATGTATATTATAATTAAATATAATTAATTTATACATATAATGTAATTTAAATTTAAATAATAGATTAAAAAATATAAATGTTAAAATTGAAATATAGTATTGAGACTTGAATGAGATTTGCAAATGTAAAAAAAAAAAAGTAAATAAATAATTATTAAATTGACAAATAATAATAAAATAGTAATTGTTTTTATTATTTTAATATAAATTCAATTAAATAAAATAGAGTCATAAAACTTTTTAATTTTTTATCATCATTCCACAATGTTTAAAAATAAAAAAAAATTAATTATTTATTTATTTATACATATACCTACAAGAAAAATAAAACATACTGTTATATTAATATATAGGATATTTAATAATATTTACATGTACATGTTAATAATCTGTGTAAAATAATTTTTTAACAATCAACAATGACTCGTAACGATGATAATAATAATAATAATAATAATAATAATAAATAATAATCAATTGTTATTGATTGTAAAGACCCATCCATAAATGAAAACAACAGGCATTAACAAATCCTTCAATAAGACTATGAATTTCATTGAGATTGAATGGTGTCTGACTCGATGATAATGATGATGATGATGATGATGATTCAATTGATTTATGAAAAACAGCATATAATTCACATCTTGATGTATGTAAATTAATTGACAACATCATAAATGCTCTTAAATAACTTGGATGTAGTATTAAATGATGTGATATATTACCATCACTTGTACTAAATTGTTTATGATGATCTTGATATTTATTTTGTAATACTTTAGCAAGACTTTGATACCAAGAAACTGGCTGATTAACAAGTGGACTCAATCTTTCATCAATTTTTGATAAAGATTTAACACAAGCCAATGAATGTAATTCTAAAAATTCTGTATAATTCATAGCTGATTTATTTTCAAGTAATTTATTCCATAATAAATGTGTTCTACAATGAATTGTGCCTTGTTCAATCATTTTAATAATATGTTTTCTAGCTTCTTGTGCTTGAGATATTATTAATTGTTGCATTAATTGTTCATGTGATGAATAATATCCAAGATAATTTATTGATTCTCTATGTATTTGATTAATTGTATTTGGTATTAATGATGATGATAAATTATTATTTGTTGTTGTTGTTGTTGTTGTTGTTGTTGTTGTTGTTGTTATTAATTGTGTATTTGATACTGGTAAAGCTGTTGATGCCAAATCTTCTTCATTTTCTTTATCTTGATATTTTAATTTTATTTCTTCTATTTCTTCTTTTTTATCTTTTTGTTCTTCTTCATTATCATTTATTTTTAATATTTGTTGTTCTTGTTTTTTTATTGATATTGTTTCTGTTAAATTTTTATTTACTACTGGTAATGATGGTGATGATGGTGTTGATGGTGATGGTGGCAATGGTGGAGGCGGAGGTGGAAGTGGTGGTGGCAATGGTGGTAATGGTGATGATGGTGATGAAATTGATAATGTAGCATCATTATTATTTTTAGTTTTATTATTAACACTATAAACTGTTCTAAATTTACCAAATTCATTATTTTCAACATCTCGTTTTGGATAACGTTCATTTTTACTTGTTAATATTAAATAAAATTTAATAAATATTTGTGTATTTTCATCAATTGTTTGTAATTCATCATATTTTGATACAATTAAATCAACATAAAAATCATCAGTATATTTTTTATCTTGATCATCACAATAACCAACTAATGGTGTACTTTGTAAACGTACAAGTACATATTCAATATTATCAATATTATTAATATTATCAATATTATTAATATTATTAATATTATTATTCATACAAAATACTTGCATACCATAATTTTTTTCATTTGATAATAAATATGAATATAATGTATTTGCTGGTGTACGTAAATTTTTAATAATTATTGTATCACTGTATATTAAATTTCTTGCATAATTTGGTGCTTTACTATAATATTTAATAAAATCATCTAAAAATTGTATTAAATGATAATTTTGATGTAATGGCCATTGTCCACAACCAGCAAGATATAAATGCATACAACGTAAATGATAATCATATGTAAATGAATGTAAATGCATATTTTTTTTTATTTTATCACATTCATCAATAAAACTAAGCATAAATTGATTAATTAATGTTGGATTTGTTTTAGTTTGTAAACGATTACATTCAACAACAAATATTTTAGCTGTAAAAAATGGTTTATTCATATCAATTTCAAATAATATAACACCACCAAGCATTGATTTTTGAAGATAACAAACTTGTTGTAATTTATCATCATCATCATCATCATCATCATCATCATCATCATCATCATCATCATCATCATTATTATTATTATTAATATTATTTATTTTCATTTTATCATTATTTAATTGTTCAATTTGTACTGTTTGAAAACCAAGCATATGTAAATATTGTTTGTAATCAGCCAACATTGTTGCACATAATTCATCATGCCATTTATTTATTTTTTTATCATTAAACGATGATAATTTATTTAATTTTTGTAAATTATTATTATCATTTGTTGTTGTTGTTGTTGTTGTTGTTGTTGTTGAATAATCACGTGTTGCTGCTGATTCAAGACGCCATTTTGACAGAAATAACATTGGTGTTTGACAAAAATGAATAAGTCTTGCATATTGTAAAAATGTTTCAAGATTTTGATAAACAATTGGTATATTTGATGTAACATTTCTTATTTGCCAAAAATTATATAATCTTAAAATATCTTCTTTTATTTTACGTTCACGATAATATAAATCTTGTAAGTCAACTATACATTTAACAATTGGATCATTAATTTTTTTATGTGTATTTAAATCAAATGATAATTGTTCAATATCACGTATTGATTGTCCAACAATACGATCCCATATAGAATGATGGTGATGATGTTGATAATAATAATTATTATTATTTTTACTGATAATATTACCAGATGTTGACACATCTTTGTTACCTTCAATTATACAAATTTGAAATTTTGATAAACTTTCAATATCTGATATTTCAATTTGTAATGTTGTATTATTATTATTATTATTATCATCATTTTGATGATAATTATTATTATCAATTGTTTGATGATGAAATATACCAATTTTTTGCATAATAATATTATTATAAATTGTTGATCTTGATGAAATCCATGAACCAAGAGCTGTTGATTGTTTTATTAATTTTTCTGATCTTTCTTTTGACCAATTATACATAAAAAATATAATTTTATCATCTTGAATTATTGATAATAATAATCTTTGACGTGGAATAAAATTATCATCTTGAATTAATGGATTAAATTTTTGTAATAATTTTTTATTTTTTGGCAAAAGTATATCAGGTTTTGGTTTTTTATCAAAACTTTTTGATGCCATCCATTGATCATAATTTCTACCAATAACAATAGCATTTTTATAAAATAAATTATTGTTATCATAATTATTATTATCATCATCATCAATATTAAATTCACATGATGTATAATTTTTTTTTATATTATTATTATTATTATTATTAGTATTTATAAATGCCAATAATTTATCATTCGATATAATATTATTATCATAATCATCATCGTTATTATTAAAAAATGGTTGAATTTGTTTTAATATAAATGAATTTGTCATTGTATCAGGTGCATTTTCAATAATTAAATTTTGTATTTCTTTAACAATTTTTGGTATTGAATGACGTTGATTAAAATTAATAACATGTTTTTTAACAGCTGGTACATCAATATCAAGTGAAAATTTAAACCAACAAGGTAATGTTTGATAATAAATATCATGTAAATTTGATGATATTGATTCATTATTATAAATTAATGGAACAGGAAGTAAATAATATTCAGTAATAAAATCCCAAATTGATTGTTTAATTGCTCCTTTTAATTTATCAATTAATGTTTCAATATTAACTTTTCCTTGTTTCCAAACTCTAAATTCAATTGGTGCATTATTTGTTTTTGATAATGGCATTGTACTTTTAAATACATTTGTTGTTACAATATTTGTAAAATCATTGTATTTTAAAAAATTTGGAAATTTATTATTATTATTATTATTATTATTATTATTAATAATAATTTTATCATGTATTACCATTGAAATACATGCAATACCTTTACTACCACTTGATTGATTTTGATTATATAAAAATATATTATCATTTATATTTTTATTATTCATATCATCATCATCATCATCATCATCATCATCATCATCATTATAATTATAATTATCATCATCATCATCATCATCATCATTATAATTATCATCATCATCATTATTATTATTATTATTATTATTAACATAATTAACATATTCATTATTATAATTATCAATATTTGTATTAATATTTGTTGTTAATTGTGAATAATCCTGAAGATGATATTCAGCACGATAATCAGTATATTTTGGTGTATTTAAAAATTGTAATATATTTTGTTTGAGATAATATACTAGTGCATCTAAATGAGATAAATAATATGATTCAAATGTAAATTGTACATAATTTTCAGGTGGGCTTAATGGTTTTTGTATAAAATGTACATCAGCTGGTGTTAATTTACACATTGGATTTCTAGCTAACATAACTGATAATACTTCAAGTACAGCATCATCTAAACGTTTATGTAATACTTGTACAAGTTCATTTTTAATTTCATATCCTGGCTCACAAATACCATGTACCATTAATACTATTGAATCATTACATAATTTATCATTATTTTGATCTGAATCTTTTTCACCAAATGATCTAACACGTGGTCTTGTTTGTTGTTGTTCATCATTATTTAATAGACTATTTTTTGATTGTGATAATGATGAAATACTACTACTACGTGATACTTTTATTTTTTCATAACTTGAAGATAATTGATTTTGTTGTAAATTTATTTTATTATTATTATCATCATCATCATCATCATCATCATTTGTATGTTCATGTAAACGTAAATAAAATACATTTGAATTGTTTTCACGATAAACAAACATATTATTTCTATTATTAACTGAAAAACGATTAAGTACAACATGAAGTGCTTTTATACCACGTGATAAACCAGATTTACCTGGACCTGTTTTTAAACGTGGATGAAGTTTAAATGGTACTTGCCAAACAACTGGACATTTAAACATTCCTGTTTGTTTATTTATTATCATTTCATTATTATTTTTTATTTTTGATGATAATTTACCATAAATATTTTGTAAATTTTTATTTTTATTATTATTATTATTATTATTATTTGTTTCTGGCTCTAATAAATAACTACAATTTCTTGAATCATGTAAATTTTCTAATAATAAATATTGATTAACTCTTTTACAAATATCTGATATTTTATTAATAACTTGTTTTTGTACTTGTAAATATAAATCGACTTCTGATGATGCACATTGTAAAAATCTACAATGAAAATAAACATCAACATGATTATGACGAATTTGAAGTATTAACCAAAAATTTGGTAATAAATATCTTTTTTTATCTAAATTAATAAGCCAACAACAATTATCCTCAGAATTACTACTATCACCATCATATCCATCATCAGTTTTATCTCTATCATCATTATTATTAATTATATTAATTTTATTGTTTTTTTTAATTTTTTTTTTCATATTATTATTATTATGTAATTTTTTATTGTTATTAATAAAATTATCATGATTATTATTATTATAATTATAAATATTAATTTTTTTTTTATAATTATCATGTTTTATAAAATATAAATAATTATCCAATTTTGATATTTTATAACGATCAATTGTCATTTTTAATAATTCATTATAAAATTTTGGTAAACTATTTACTGATGAAAATACAAAATTTAATGGTATTTTATCAACAAAACAACTTGATCTATCATTTGATTCAGCAACATGATTTGTTATAAATTTAAGTGTATCAATTGTTGGTGATGGTGAATTATCTAATAATGCTGTTGCTATTTCATCTTTTAATAACCATTCAATTTCAGATATTAAATTTGTTAATACATCATGATGATGTTGTGAAAAATCTGATATTTTATTCTTAAATAAATCATTATCACAATTATTATTATTATTCAATTTTGATGACGATGACGATGACGATGAAAATGATGAGGATGATGATGATGATGATAGACAATCTAATAAATTTAAATTTAATACATTGTTTGGTAAATTTAAACACACAATATCAAGTGTTATTTTAATAGTATCATCAAAATTTAATTTATGTAAATCACCAAATGATTTTTTAATAGTCTCATAACAAGTTGGTAATAATTTAATAGGTATACTTGATTTTTCAATTTGATTAAAATGTAATGAACATTTTAAATATAAAAATAATGGATATTCTTGTGAATTTTTAATATAATCATCATTCATATCACTTGTTACTGATTCACAAGAATCATAAATATCGTTTTCTCTTTCAACATAACAATAATTATCATTTAAATTTTTAAATACACCATGTGATTTTGTTTCAAAATTATTTAAATTAAAAATATTTATATCATCATCATCATCATTATTATTATTGTTATTATCCCTGTAATTATTATTGTCATTCTCTTTATATTTATAACTATCTCGTTTTTCTTCTTCTTCATCATCATCATCATCATTATCATCATCATCATCATCATCATCATCATCATCATCATCATCATCATCATCATCATCAACATCATCGTCATCATCATCATCATCTTCATTATCATCATTATCATCATCAATATCTCCATCGTCATCATCGTTATCATCGCTATAATGTTTAGCATTATTATTCTGTTTTTCATCAGCGTCATCATCATCACCATGACAATTATCATCTTTACTATTACCATCATTCTTTTCTTCATCAACATCAACATCAATATCAATATTAACA
>WSYQ01001010.1:0-23137 GCA_011426435.1 Lysiphlebus fabarum
ACTCGAATTATCGGATATTATTTTTATTATTATGACTTTTTTTTTATGATTCAAAAACACTTGAATAAAATTAAATAAATCAACACTCTATTTTCTCTGTGGTATGTTTTGTTACATTAATTAATTATAATTAAAATATTATATAATCATTTTATATCAAGTACTAACTTTATTGACCATTTGATTTTGATCATTATATGTTTATATTATATCGTTGTCATAAACGAAAAAAAAAAAATAAACATAAATAAAGTAGTAATATTTTTTGAAGGAAAATTGAATTTCAAAAAATATCTTATCGTATTTTTTACTCCTTTTTTTCTTTTTTATTTTTCAAGATAAGTTTGGGTTTTCTTTTATTGATAACCTGACTGGTATTAAGTTTTTATCTATATTTCATTTGATGCAGATTATAATAATGATATTAATAAATGAAAAAACGTGATCAGACATCAATTTGACTCGTTTGATATAATGTTTTTTTTTTTCATTAAAATAAATGAGGTTTATGTATTTAAAATATTATATAAATAAAATTATATTTAAAAAAACTACACTAATTGTTTTTTTTTTAATTTTAAAAAAAATAAAAACTTTAAATTTTATTTTAAATTATTTCAAATGTAACTAAAAATTGTTAAAAAAAATATATCGAAATTGTTGTCTCATCTTGTACAGAAATAGACTTGAGTGTTTGATTAATATAACAAATAAAAAATAGTCTGCGTTGGTGGATAAGATTGCAAAAAAAGTGGATAAAAATAAAAATAAAATAAATAAAAAAAAAAAATAAAAGGGCTTGACTTTTTCCACATGAGTGATGTGACAAAGAATTGATCCATGATCAAAGTCTTGACATATATCTCAATATAAATTTCACTATTATATTATATTTAAAAAAAAAAAAAAATATTTTTTTATCACAGTGAAAAAGGTTATTGTCAGAATAATATTATCTTAATGATAAAAATAAAAAAAAATATATTCATAAAAGTATTTGAGTTTTTGAATGATATTTTTGAAGAATAAATTAGTCGTTGAATTTGTCTGGGGTTAACGTTCAAAAGTTGGTGACCTTCAAAAGAGCAAAAAAAAATAATAATAAAATGATGATATTCTTTTTATCTATAAAATTACTGAAAAATTAATTTAGAAAAAAAAATTATAGCTCATCACAATTATCACAAAATCAGAGAAAAATGCTCTGAGAAAACTTTGTAAACAAATTTGGAAGATTTTTTATTTTTTATTTTTTATTTTAATACTATATAAATGTCTTCATAAAAATACGACTATATGTACAGATGTCTATCAACATGTCGAATTAATGATGTTATTTTGGAAAGAATTGTCTTAATTTCATATATTTTTATATATATAGCTGAATATTTTCAAGGTCAAAAAAATTAAAAAAATAATAAGAAATATTTTCACTTATTTAAATGTATAATAATATTTAAATTTTATTTGTTCAATCAATAAATTATATAATTGAAAATTAACATTTAAAATCAAGAACATTATCCAGTATTATACAATAATTATAAATTATATATGTATGTATAAATTTGATTAATTATTTTAATTTTTATTTTGTAAAATCAAGTTATTTAATTTCTTTATTGATACACGCTAAATGTTGATTCTGATATTTTTCTTAAATCATCATCTGAAAGTTTAATAACTGTCGAATCATTATCCATTGAATCTGCAGGAATATCAATTCGACAGTAAGCGATTTTCTATAAATAAAAATATAATGTATGAATAATTATATTAAAAAAACAAATATATATAATTCTCTTCAATAAACGTATAAAAAAATAAATAAATACTTACTGCACATTCATTTGCAGTTTTTTTATTTTTACACCAATATTTTTCATCCTGACAATTTAAAGTTCTTGCACCAGAAAAATTAATTATTTGTAATAATAAAAGAACAAGTATTAATCGAAACATTTTTAAAAATAAAATACCGACTGAAGTGATAACGAGTTATCATTAAACTGGTCTCATCTTCATGCCAATGAGGTAAATAAAATTTTTAACTAATGAACTTTGAGCTAAATTAAATATAAGTAAGCATCGAAATAATAAAAAAAAAAATTAGTTATCGCATATCAATAATAATCTTGATTATGTTTCTATTTTATTAATAGCTAAATGTTTTATTAATTGACACATTTTACATTTATATATTTTTATAAAATAAATCAAATTCAACAAGTGTATTTATATAATACAAATACAAATGACACAACTTGATATAAAATACAATTTATATAATATTTTAAAATTATTTTGAGTGTTGAATTTATAAATACAATTTTTTTTTATTGTCTTTAAAATATTATAAAATATAAATTTTAGTGTATTTAGTTAAATATCACCAAGATAATTTACCCACATGTAAATATAATATGAAAAAAATCCAGATTCACTTTTTTCAATTAATTGTTTATCATCCATTTCGTAAAATGTAACATCATCATCTTCAGTAACTTCAACAGCATTATTTTCAAGTTGCCATTTTGTCAATTTACAGTAGTCAATTTTCTATAAACATATTATTTTAAAATAAATATAACCCACCCGGGATAAAATTTATGAGTCTTTATGACCCTTTATTTGTATTTATTTGTGATTTTAGAGTATTTAAGAGTGTTTCAGAGTGTTTCGGACTCTTTATGAGTCTTTATTTTAAATACTCGTCATTTTGAATCGTCAGCGTGAGTATTTTAGACTCTTTATTTTAAAGACTTTCTCTTTCAACGAGGACTTGGAATTTTTTTTTGCGTTTGAGGACTTGGAATTATTTTGAGTTTGGGAACTTAGAATTATTTTCAATTTGTTTGTAGATTTTCAATCATACTACGAGTATTAATTAATTATTAATTAATATAAATTATTATTATTATTATTGTGAAATTTTTTTTTTATTCAAAGTAAAAATTAATGATTGATCGATATAATAATATTTATTTTTAATTCATATACATATGAATAATATAAATATTAATAATATTTATTATTAATAAATAAAATATTTATTAATAATAAATATATAACAAAAGGAATAATTTTTTTATTATGAATTTTTTATTACAGTATTTTAGAGTCTTTATTTTAAATACTCTGAAAGAGTCACTTCTGACTCTTTATGAGTATTTAAAATAAAGACTTTTTTTTTCTCGCATGAAAAGTATTTAAGAGTCTTTATTTTAAAGACTGAACCACCGTCGATCAGAGTATTTATGAGTCCCGCTGGTGGCACAAAGAAAGACTCAAATAAAGACTCATCTTTATTTTAAAACACTCATAAATACTCATAAATTTTATCCCGGGAATGTAATTACATATTTAAAAAATATAATAATTTACCTGACATTGTCCAGCAGTTTTTTCATTGAGACACCAGTATTTTTGATCTTCACATGTTAAATATCTTGCAAAAGATAAATTAACAATTATTTGTAGAAAAAAAAATATAAATAATAATTTAAACATGTTTTTATGTTTTTAGTTCTTTTAAAATTTAAGTATATATATTTAAATAATGACAAAAATAAAAAACAGATTATTTTAAAAAATAAAATTAAAAACAAAAGTTCAACAGTGATAACGAGTTATAACGCTGTGAATTTTTTTACTTGTTCACTGGATATTTTTTTGACAAATTTCTATAAATAGCACAATAAAAATGAATAAATAAATAAAAAATACTAATAAGTCAAGGTTATTTTGTATTTTAATTTTATACTGTGCTTATCTTTTGTCACTTATCGTTATCAGTCGTCCAGAATTTATTATAATGGTATCTGATAAGACTCGTTGTCTTGTCGTTTTTGTCCCTCATTTTCATATATATGTATCTATTTTTTTTTTTCGTTATACTAGAGAATTTTTAAACCTCATTAAAATACGAAACACACCGCTCGATAAACTCTATAAAATTAACAAAAAAAAAAAATATGAAATAAAATAAAATTTAGACCGAAAAAAAAAAACAAAAAAACAAAATATACATGTTTTTTAAAGAAAAAAAAATATAGATTTTATTTTTACAGGATAAAAAAAATATTTGTCCCTTGTGTATATAGTTAGGGCTAAAATCAACGAAAATAAAAAATGTAAATTTAAATATCAGAGTGAATAAAATATATATATATCAACTTTGTTTTACCAATTTAAATAAAAAAAAAAAAACAATTTTGTCGATGGATATTGACGGAAATAACGTTGAGTGCTTCTTCAAATTTTTTTTTTTTTCATCAATATTTTCGAGTTATTGAATATTGTTTAAAAAAAACAAAAAAAGTTCTTAAAGAAACGATAATTCACGAGTAAATTTTCTGAGGGTGAGAAATAAAAAAAAAAATGTAAAAAACAAAAACTTATTTATATTTTAATATTTATATTTAAACTTAGAAAATTTATCATTAGAATTATTATGATTTTTTATAGAGGTCATTATATTGAAGACTGTATTTTACTTTTTTGTAAATATAGTAGTGTATTATTGTGATGTTGATGGTTGTTTAAATTGGCTGGTAAGTGCTAGATTATATTGTGTATATCAATGCTTGAATACAATATATAACAATATACACACAATAGATTGAAATATCTTGAAAAGCATCTTGTCAGACTATTCAACATTGTTACATTCTCAACACTTTATCAAAAATTCAGTATCACATTTCTGACCACATCAAGTTTCTACTTCTTTCTTTTGTATCATGATAAAGAACAAATAAATTACATTGTCTTGTATAAAAAAAAATAAATAAAAGTTTTTTATAGACAAAAAATCAAAGCTGTTAATTATTATTTTATAACCGTCATTTATCGAACAAGTAATTTTAAATTTGAAATTGTTTTTGATTTAAATTTTAGAAAAAATATATATTTTTTGAAAATAAAAATTTAGTTATAATTTTTTTGAATTTGAAAATAAAAATATGTGATTTTAATGAGAAAAAAAATATGTTTACAGTTGAAATTGAAATCTTTTAAATATTTGGCAATATAGATGAAAATAATAATAATTATTATGAAATTAAAGCTATATTCATTATAAATATCATTTTATTTTTTTTATCAATCAATAAATGTAATCATTTTTTTACAAAGTATAAAAAATATATTAAAAAACTAAGATAAATAAAGACTTTGATCTTTATTAAAAAGTTCAAGATAAAATATGGTATCAAAGATGTAATTTTATCCTTTTTTTTATCTTATATATATATTTACTTCTTTTGGCATTTTAGTACTATTTATATATTTTTTAATATGTAAGGTTTTTATTTTATGATTATGAGGGAACCTTGTTATTGACATTCAAATTAATGAGACAGAAAAAAATAAAAGTACAACGATGCACTCAAGCTTGATTGATGTTAGTAATATTATTTATTTTTTTTAACTTTTTTTTCAATTTTAATATTCTGTGTGCAGGATTATTTTGTATATAAAGTATCTAACAATAAACAAAAATAAAGTATTTTGTACAAAAAAAAAAAATTATACTTGTCTCCGATATACAAATAAAATTGAATTATGTTGGCTTAAAATTTAATTTTTAATTTGAGAAAAACTACGTGGTGTCAAATATAATTTTTTTTTGTATCACTAAATTTAAAAAAACCATCCACCACCATCCAGATCACTTTGATAGTCATCACCATTCTCAGAACTTTGATAATGATCCTCGTTGTTATCAAGTTCGTCTTCATCCGACTCATCTCGACTATTTCCTTCAATGTTAATTAGCTTAACAACATCACCAATATGACGAAATCTTGGTCTCATGAGTATACCCTGTTTGATTTCGTTGCTCACAATTTCAGAAGTGTATTGGCACAGAACTGCAGGTGGTGTGAACCGGTAAGCAGTTTTAAACAATGGTAAGATATGGTCATTTATGAGAAAAACATCGTAGGAGGGATAAAAACGTATTTATCTTGAAACAAAATTGTACTTGAACCATGGTGGACAAATAGCGGACAAATTTACAAACGGAGTGTCAAAAAACAATAGCGTATCAAGTGATCTATCATTGATTCCTCTCCGAGAAAAATTCTCGAGCATTCGTGAGATAACTGAAGGGCAATGCATGATTACAATGACAGGTGTTCAAATTGCAAAAAACGAGTGAGACCCCAGGTAGAAATCTAATGTGCATGGGATGTCACGGAGACATCGATTTTTGAGCTACAACGTCAAATAGACGTCTGTTTTGACGTCTATTTGACATCAAATTTTTACGTTCTCAGAGCTCAAATAGATGTCACAAAAATTAAAAATTAATAATTAATCGACTAAATAAATACCATATAAAAAATACATAATCCTATATAGTAAAATCCGATATCCTATATCAATTAGTCGATGATAGTAAAAGTTCATAATACTTGTTATTGCGTAAAATTAGTTTTAATACTGAAAATCAGGGAATGTAAAATATGACAGTGGTTCTCATTAAGATCTAAAATTATGAAGGAATGAATATTCCCTAGGAATATATTTAGGGTATATCGGTAATAAAGATATCTTAAAATGACGTCATGAGTACATTACGAATATTTGAATTTTTTTTTTTCTAATTTTATTGGTAGATAAAACGTATCTGCAAAATAAGTAAATAATGTATTTTTTTTTTTTTTTAAATAATAATTTCTATTTTATTTTTTTATAGATAAAATTGATCAAAAGAAAATAATAACTAACGCAAAGCCAACCAAATTTTCCATCATTAACTATTAATAATCAAGCTGATAATAATAATAACAAGAGTAATGATGATGATGAGATGCAACAAGTAAAAATTAATCCAAATAAACAATATACCCTGTCGGAATGGTACGGCGCGGTAAGTTTTTACATTACGTTGGACGTACAATGGACGAAAATTCATTGTACATCCATTGTACGGTGTTGTTAAAAAATAAAAAACTGCTCACTGTACAGTGAGATTAAGAAAGAGCATGTTGCCCATACAGGGAGCGTACGTTGAGGCCCGAAAAAATTTAAGAAGTGGGAGGCAACGTAAATCCCACCGTACGGTGGACGTTCGTGGTTGACATGTAACACAGCATTGTACAATGGCATTACGGTGAGCATTGCATTAATCGTACGGTCATTGTACGTTGGCTATTACTTATACACTCGTGTTGCGTGGTATCGACACCGTACGGTGGCATATACAGTGCCTCCGTGGTTCTCAATCGACTGGTTGACGTTATTTGCACGATGTAATAATATATTCAATTTTCAAAAAGGTCGCGTTAATTTACTCAAGATATGATAAAAAAATTATTTAACTAATTGATTTTAAATAGCTGCATGTAATTGTTAATAATAATTTTTTTATTAACAATTGCATTGTGCCTAGAAAAATGTACATTTTATGATAATTTTTTTTTTTGTTTTAAATAAAATTATCATGTACTTAATTTTAATCAACAAATAAAAATTTTCATAATACTAATAATAATAAAATATTGAAAATTGAATATTTTATTACATCGTGCAAATACACTGAAAAAACGTTACCGCTGCAGGCACGGACATTTTACTGTTGATGAGTTGCGGCGTATGAGCGGTACAAATAATAGCTGTGTGACACGTAAAGACTCGTTTCACAATTTAATAAAAAAAATATATATACAATTCTATAAATATATTATTATATTAATAATGTAATTATATATTATAATTAATAATTTTAATATATAACTAATAAATAATTGAATTAATATTATAATATTATTTTTCACTGAAATAATAAAAGTAAAAAAAATATATATGGAATATATATGGATTTGGACGTAGATTTTTTATACATATTCCATATATATTTTATATATTGTTTTCTCACTTGCGGGTTAATTAAAAAAATAGAATTATTAAATAACAATATAAAAATTAATAATATAAAATTTAATTTAAAAAAATAGAATTATTGAATAATGAAAGCAATTGCACTGAAAAAAGGAAGCTGATGAATTTTGGGATGACATAAAATACTTATATGCAAGATAATTGATTAGTTTATTTTTTATTTTACAGATAACAAAACTATCCATAATATACAACCAAAATTATAAATTGAATATGTAAAAAAATTATTTTAAATTGACAATAAGCAACATAAACAACCAAATCATAAAATATGTAAACAGATATGCTGCGCATACAGCTGCGCGTTCAGTAGCGACAGCAGTGCTTTGTACTGCTGTATTAGCAGTACAACTTACTGAGAATATACCGGTGCTTACTGCTGATTTACCCGGACGTCCCGCTGCTGTGGCGGTCTACCATTACCTGTACAGTAGACCGTGCCGGCAGCAGGAACGTTTTTTCAGTGTAACGTCAACCAGTCGATTGAGAACCACGGAGGCACTGTATATGCCACCGTACGGTGTCGATACCACGCAACACGAGTGTATAAGTAATAGCCAACGTACAATGACCGTACGATTAATGCAATGCTCACCGTAATGCCATTGTACAATGCTGTGTTACATGTCAACCACGAACGTCCACCGTACGGTGGGATTTACGTTGCCTCCCACTTCTTAAATTTTTTCGGGCCTAAATGTACGCTCACTGTACGGGCAACATCTCTTTCTTAATCTCACTGAACAACGATTGTACAGTGAGCAATTTTTTATTTTTTAACAACACCGTACAATGGATGTACAATGAATTTTCGCCCATTGTACGTTCAACGTAATGTCAAAACTTACCGCGCCGTAATTGCCACCGTTGTACCGTGCAGAGTTCCACCAGGGCTACCAATAAAATTAGAAAAAAAAAAATTCAAATATTCTCAATATACTCATGACGTCATTTTAAGATATCTTTATTACCGATAATACCCTAAATATATTCCTAGGGAATATTCATTCCTTCATAATTTTAGATCTTGATGAGAACCACTGTTATATCTATCGGGCCGCATCGTTTTCAAGTAAGTCACCTGCTTTTTCTCAAGACAGACATCTACTAGAGATCTGGTAGCGTAATTATCTCACCTCAGAGGGACGTCAAAATTGATGTCTGTATGACATTCAGTGTCGAAACTCGACATTAGTTTCTTCCTGGGACAGCATGGCCACATATGAAAGAACAGTGGTGAGAAAATCAGTGGTCGCCGAAATCGCTCAGAATGTAAGGTTTACTGTTTTTCACTAGTTTGCACGAATGCATTTTGTGTTTTGGTCAGTTTGTAGGGTCTGTTTGAATTTCTCCGTAATTTTCTCCGTCAGAAACATTTTTCCTCCGTAATTTTCTAATTACGGAGATATTTCTATATGATAATTAATTAACTCCTGAGGATCTTAAAATCATAATTTAAGAAAAAAAGGTTACTTCTGCACTTCTTTCACACGAGCGAACCTAAATCTGCATAAATAAATTCATTTATTTGTATTCAAAAACATTTTTCAATTAACAAAAGTTGATATCCCCAACCTATTTCCCCAACAAAAATTAGTCTCAATGAAAAATTGAAATATGGATTATTCACCTGATGAAATTGGGGTGGACCAGTCGCATGGCCTCCAAGATCACTGGATGTTACTTCTCTTGATTTTTTTTTTGTGGGGATATTTGAAACATACGGTTTACCGTATTGCTCCAACAACTAGAGAGAATATGATCGAAAGGATAAGGAATACTTGTCAAGCAATTACAAGGGCTGTACTCCTGTCAACTGTTGATAGTTTCAACCAGAGAGTCCAGCGTTGCTTAGACAATAATGGTGGCATTTTTGAGCACCTTTAAATACACACAAAGAGGGTTTTTGGAGTCATTAAATATACAACATCTTGATGTACTTTTTCAAGCAATGTAGTTGAAAGTTTCTGTTTATGTGGAGGCTTATAATTAGTTGATGGCTTCAATTTATGTAATGTGTCAACCAATGTTTTAAAATGTTGAGACTCTGCCACATTGAATGCAATATTCTTGCAGCTGTCATTTTCGGAGAAAAGTGGATAAAAAGCAAAGAAAACTTTTGCTCTTTTATTAGCTCTTTAATCCTTTCCTGGAGTTTAAATTTTTGTAACTCCCTCATTATCAATTTTGACTCCCATTCTTTCTGCCGTTTTTCTTTTTCTTTTAGTCAATATTTTATGTTCGTTACGCTCATCACGTTACTGTATAATGAATGCAGCGCGTATAGCAGCTTCTTTAGCTGTGGCTTTACAACGAGCATCTTTTCTCAAAGAGGGTTTGGAGTCTTTAGATACAGTGGAAGTGACGAGCCACTGAGACGTCATCTTTGCTACATACACATACACATACACATACACATACACATACACATACACATACACATACACATACACATACACATACACATACACATACACATACACATACACATACACATACACATACACATACACATACACATACACATACATTCTGAGCGATTTCGGCGGAGAAGAATAAATTTAAAAACATGCTTCTAAAATGGATAGTAATTTTTTAAAAATGGCTTTAGCTGAAAAATTTTATTCAGAAAAAGTGTTGGTCGTATTGTCAAATATTTTTTAATAAAAAAAAACCACCTAACCTTAAAGTGGGCTTTGTTCATACTTTGAACTTCGCCATTTTGAATTTTTTTGTAATTTTTTTTTTTTTTTTTGTTTTTTCGAGTCCTACAACTTTTTCAAATACTATTTTTCGATTGGAAGCATATTTTTCGAGCAAAATCCATCAAAAGGTGAAATTTAGCTAAAAAAAAGTTGATTTAATCGAAAAAATTTTCAATTAAAAAGTGTTAGTTTTGATGTGAAAAACTTTTTGGTACAAAAAAAAAGTACAGTTCCCATTTAAAAGAATTGTTCTTTTAAATGGGAAACTCCGCCATTTTGAATTTTTTTGATTTTTTTTTTTAAATTTCTATGTCCCCCTCTGTTTTCTATAACTTTTATTTAACCTTTTTTTCAATTTGAGCCATATTGTATAGTATTTATGTTTACTAATTTTAATTTAATAAAATTAAATAATATTTTTATTTTATCATCATTCAGGGCTATTATACTGGATTTAATAAAAAAAAAAAAAAGTGTAAACTATTCAAAAGACCAAGTTTATCAAACCAATTGAAATTCTTTTTTATTATTATCCTTTTGTTCTCATGACTCATTATTTATGTTTTCCAATAATATAATGTCAGATGTCAAATTTAAATGACTATATAATAATTATTTATTATTTTTTAGTATTATTAAGAATTATTTATATATACAGGCTGTCTCTGGCTGCATATGACGTTATTTCTCTATAAAATTCTATAGACACTTGAGTAAATTAAAAATAAAAATAAAAAAAATAATAATAATTAATTAATAGAGCATAAGAAAGTAATCAAGTGAAATAAAAGTAGTTGCTGTTATAAATAATTATAATGAGCAATTTTTAATTGAACTTAAATCTGAAAAACAAGAATTCTACAATACAAGCTATGAGAAAAAAAAAAAATAAAAAAGAATGATGACATGTTAATTCTTTATCAAAAAAAACAGTTGACGAACTTAGTTGTTATTTTCCATGTCGACGTTATTTTGTCGCTTTAATTTCATCAACAAAACAGCTGTCTCAGCAAAGGAAAATTTCATAACTTATTATTGTTCATAAAATGCAAATTTAAAAAAAAAAAAGATGCTTGTTACTAATTCGAATTGAATTTTTTGTTACAAAAAATGTTGTTCAACAAAAAATAAAATGTAAAATTCATAACGAATTTATAGAATCTCATTAACGATAAAAAACTGATGTACTTTTTTATTTTTCAACACATCAATAAACGAATAAATTTAATTTGACAGGGTAGAAAATTTATTGATATATATTCGGTTAAATTTATGTACCGAAAATTATCTAGCATCAATACTTATCTGACATCTATAAGAAAAAAAATTATCCAAACTTGTTATTTTTATTTTAAATATAAAAAAGAAAATTTAAATTTCTAGATTAAAATAAAAAAATTGAATAAAAATACTTGAATTATATTTTTTTGATTTACTATTTATAAAAAGTAGATAAAACATGTTAATAAAAAGAATTTAAAAAAAAAAAATTATCTAAGATAGATTTATCTGTTTATTCCATTTAATTTTTTATTCATTTCTTTTACAAAGAAAAAAATTATACAGCAATTTTTTTGACATATTTAAATTGTCGTTTTGTTATTATTATTTATTCTTTTTAAAATGATTCACCTATGAATGAGTAAAAGCTTTATATCAACAAATAAAAAAAAAATAAAAGACAACTATTAAAAAAAAAATATGTAGGTAAAAATAAAAATAAAAAATACTTGACGATGAGAGACAAGTATTATATTTGTGATTTATACAAAATACAGTTTTATGATATTAAAAAAAATATATTTTTCACACAAAGAATATAAAATAGTTATGCAAAATAGATTGATGGATTTACTGCAATCTATTATTATTTATTACTGTGTTTCAAATTTATACGCTTCACATACTCTCTTTTAAAGATTATATATACAAAAACAAATTCCCATCAAAAGCTTTTTTTTATTCATTCTACTTTACAGTCTAATATATTTAAACTTTGTCCTACGAAATGTTAAACTTACTAAGTGTCGAACACATATATAAACTTAAATTTAACTCAATCATATTTAATTTTAGTTGGAATTATTAAGAAATTATCTTTGTAATATAATTTTAACAAAAACTTTAGTTTCATAAAACTTGTTTAATTTACAAGTTAGTACATTTCAAATAAATGAATAAATAAGTAGTAAATAAACCATTATAAATAACTAAATTCATTTTTCATAATACTAAATATTATTTATATATTTATTAATTATTATTTCTACAATTATTAAATGTTATTATTAAAAAATATCAAGATAAATATATTCAGAATAAATGAGAAGGTAATCAAATAAATAATTCAAACTCAATGATGTAAAATATCAATCTTTTCTCTTTAATGAACTTAAGTATAAGATGATCTAGTCAGAGCTATGTGATGGTCAAAATTAGACTAACATCTTAACAAAATAATCATTGTCTATATCCTTAATATTCCTGATTTCTCTTTTTAGACATGTTAACTATAAAATCCCCAGTTTCACAATTTTACGAGGACATACCAACATCTGTTACGCACTTGGACCTCACAGAACAGTCATAAAAACAATTGACCCATAAAACCTGATACTTGAAATGCACATCATGCAACATCCCTTATTTTTATTACTTCGTTTCACTTGCTCTAAATCTAAAATAAATTTTAAATATATATTCCAACACTAAATAAATTTAAATGTCAATTTTTATAACTTTATTGAATCAAAAATAATCGTTTTATCGTGTTTTTTTTTTAATATTTAATTATGAATTTTTTGTAATAAATTATTTATGCAAGTAAACAAATCATGTCTAAAAATAATATGGATTATTAATTTTTTAAAAAAATTTTCTGTGTTAAACTATATTTATTATTTGTTGAAATTATAATGAATAAATTTCATTAAATATGATAAACCAACACATATATTTACATAGATATATATATGCACTTCACAATAATATTCTAGTATTTACATAATTGTCAATAAAATGCACGTACCAATTAAAATTCTGTGTAGAATATTTCGAATTTTAATTTATTAATTTACCACAAATACAATTATTTATTCAAATGTTTTCAATATAAATTACTATAAATACATTACACGAAATTTTTATTTTATCTAATCTAATTTAGAGTGAATATAAAAGGTCGCAGTCCTCTACAAATTATTCGTTTAGCTGATTTTTTTTATTATTTGGGCCTCACTTGAATCCTCAAATTCTTAATTTGTATATAAAATATCTATCTGTTGTTTATTCATTTATGAGTAAAAATAAATTAATTTATTCACTATACATGAAAATGTCATAACTAAAATTCCATTATTAATAATATAAAATAATGTGATGATGAAACTCTGCTGTTGGTTGCTTTGAATTATGTAGACTTGTTGGTGAACAGCCAACAAGTAGTTTATCTGATTCTCAATATTTTCACGATAAATCCTAGCTTTATTTAAGCTCAAGTTATTGTACAATATTTTACATGTTCTATATGTTTTATGAACATTTATATTATATAAGAATATCGAGAATTTCAATTATCAAATTCCAAAAAAAAAGACTAAAAACTGTTTGAATAGCAAGATTTGTAACAAGCTGAGTGAAAAATATTGCACTATTGCAACACATAGCGACAGTGTAGAAACTATAAAGATAATAATTAGAATTAGAATTAGAATTTGTTAAATAACCCAGCTGGCAAAGCCAAATGACAGGGCCTTTCAAAATTAAAATACATACAAATATTTATGCAGACAACGAAAAAAATTGATAATGTCATAATGACTATTTGACGGTGATTTTAAGGAAACACTGAGATAAAATATTATAATATAGAAGTTGAACTTGATGATAATATAACAGAACTAATTTCCAAAAGAATATCACAAAAATGTAACTTCATCAAAATATTTCCTTAATAATACTTGAGGAGTTTAAAAATAAAAGATGGATGCTTCATTTAATAAATGAAAATAAAAAAAAAAATGAATAATAAATGAAGTTTTAAATATTGTTCTAAAGTATTCAATAACATAATAAAAAATCTTCAGCTAACATTATTATTCTATTCTCAATAAACGTTTGATAAATTCAATGATAATGAAAAAATACAGTCAACTTAATCATGAATCTCGATCTCAGGATTGACCTATTAAATATTTCAAAAATGTTTTACAAATTCTTACCAACGTGACGTTTAAAATAATTAATAACTAAATAAATCAAGTTTTTCTCTATATGTTAATCTACATTTCTCTGCTATTTATCTGTTTTTTCGGACTTTTATCAATTTTTCACAAAAATAACCCATGGTAAAACTATTAACTTACACCGTCTTTTCTCCACCTTTTTTTATGGTGAAAAAAACCAGATAAAAGGGTGAAAAACTGAGAAATTAAATGGAAAACAATAAGTGTCTCGGTGAAATAAAAATAAAGTACCTGTAAATTTAGAGTCAGAAAAATTGATACAACTTCAAGTTGTACTCAAATTCACACGGTTTTCTTTCAAATAGTTTATTATTTACTAGACATCTTATATACATATAGCTAAACAAAAATTTATCAACAAAAAAAGAAATAATATATATTCATATAATAATAAAAATAGTTTATTATTATTATTTTTTTTTTTATGAATATATAAAAGATATTTGTTTTTCTGGAATGCATGCAATATTACGTCACGATATTGTTTGAAACACATATTTTTTTACATAAAAAATAAAAACATGCTGCTTTTTTGCTTCAATAAAATTTTATAGACACAATATCGAGTGATAAAAAAAAATATATATTTTTTTTGTTTACTAGAAGAAGAAATGTGCATCCAGCACATTTAATTTATTTACGAGTTATTATATTATTACTTTTTTATTTATTTTAAAAAACAAATACAAGTATACCCAATTGTTGATTTTATTTAAAATTATTTTTAATTGTTAAAATAAATATTAAAAAAATAAAATAAAAAATAAGTTTTAAAATGATAAATAAAATAAACAAATTTTTTTTTTCTAAATTTATAAATAATAAATTATTTAAATAAAAATAACAAACATAATTTTTATTTCGTGTAAACAACGTTATGCATTTTTTATTTAAGATAAATAATCTCAACATTGAACACTGACTATACATTACATTATAATTCGTTTTACATTATTTTATATTATTTTATTTATAATAATTATTAAGTTTATTAGTTTCCGTATGAAACCATTTTTTTTTTTAATTCTTTCTACAAAAAGAAAAAAAAATATCGTTATTTTTGGTTTATTAATTTTTTTTTTAAAATCACTAGATATTTTTTTTATATATGTTTTATTTATTTATTTTACTTGTCTTAATAATGATTAGTATATATTTTTTTTTTTTCAATTAACATTTTATTATTTCCCTGTATGAATTTTTTTTTTTTTCATATTTTCATTTATATTCTAATATTTTTATCTATTTTTTAATTTAATTTTGTTTATATTAATATGTTAACAACGTGTGTTAAAATTTTACTGTTGCTTTGAATTTTAATGTTAAATTATATTCGCGAATATATATTCATGAAGAAAACAAAAAAAAAAAACGTGATTATATATATTTATATATATTTATTTATTTTTTTTCTCTACAGTATTTTTTAATATTATGTGGTACAATCCTTAAAATTGTATTATTATTATCATTATTGTTATTATTATTTTGTATTATAATTATTATTAAATTCCTAATAAATTAACTTTATTATTATTTTTATATTTTTTATCACAAGTACGGGATCGTCGTTGATTATTTTAATTTCAAATTTAAATTCTAATTCATTTAAAATTTTGTCTTATTAATATTTTTTTTTTTTATTTTCAAAAAACGACAAAATGATATTTATGAATTTTATAAATTGACATTCATTAATTATTATTTTTTATCGTAACCATTTTATAATTTTTTCTCACGAGATAAACGTTTATATGTCACTAAATATTATTTCACAATTATTATTATTTTTATTAATTTTTTAAAATGGTATTTATTGCTGTTTTTTTTTGTTTTTTGACTTGTTTCGAAAGTCGTTGAGCTGTCAATTTATGTATTTTTTTGTTTAAAATTTTGTTTGTACAAACAAAACTGTATTTGCAATTTAAAAGTTAAAAAATTAATCATATAAAATTCGTTATATTTTTCAATTTTTTAAAGTTTTTTTTTTTTAATTTTTAAAAATGGGAAAAAGAAAATGAAAATTATTTATTCATAATGAGTAAACATTTTATCCATTAGAATATTGCAATAAAATAAATATATATATATATTGAGATTATAAAGTTGTTGAGTATATATTTTTAGTATCATGTTTTTATGAAAAACATCTAGCAATTTATTTAACACGTTATTGTCTCAACTGAATATTGTATTTTAAAGCAATATTCTAATGGAAAATTCAAACTTAGATTTACTTATGTATTTTATTTTTTATTATATGTCGTATTGCAATTTACATTTACCTTTATGCATCCAGTACCTAACAACCCTCCAACCCCTTTGATATTCATAGTCAGAAAAAAAAAAAAAAAAAAAAAAAAAATGAAATAAAATAAAATAACGGAAATCGATTTTTTTTTTATTATTCTTTTTTGATTTCCATACAGAAGACGAGAAATTTTTATTATAAAATATATATATATATGCACATATTTTTTTATTTTATAAATCAAATGTATTTATAGAAACGGAAACCCAATTTTAAATTGCATTTTATGAGTGTATATGAAATTTGATAAATTCAAAAAATATTTTATTTATTATTACGAAAAAATAATATTGTTATTTTTTAAAAAAGTAATAAATCATGTTTTATTAAATTTATATATCAATTTTTCAAATTATTATTTTTTATTTTAAATAAAAAAAAAAAATAAATAAATAATTAATTAATTTTTAAGAATAAAAAAATAAAACATTAAAATTTTTGAATTTTAGTATTAATTTAATCAATCAATTGAAATTTTATTTACTTAATTTAACACAAGTTTGGTGATAGTAAAATAGTGCTTGAATTTTTTTGTTTTTATTTCACTAAGTGATAAACTCTCGACATGTCTGATGAATTGTTCAATCGTGGAAATCGATTTAATATCGTTTTTCTCTTTTAACCTTTGCTCTACATGTATTTTTTTTTTTTATTCTCATTATTGTTTTTTTTTTTTTTTTATTAAATTGTTTGCTTTTATTTTACTCCGAGTTTTCTCATTAAATTTGAAGACAATTGACTATTAAGATTGATGATCCATCTTGGTATTTAAATATATATATTTTTTTATATTTTTTAATTATGAACATTTAATTTCTTTTTTGAAATTAAAATATCCAAAAGTAATTTAACTGTAAAAATATTTCTTGCAACGTTTTAATTTTTTTCATAATAATATTTCAAGAATTTCTCATCAATATTTTTTTCACAGTAAAATAAAAAATTTTAAATGGTTATTAAAATTTATATTTACTGTACTGTATGAATATGAAATTTTTTTATTTTTTTACTTAATTAATAAATATATGTAAAAAAGGAAAAAAAAAAAAAAACTAATATAAGTTTTTTTTTTTTTTTTTGTTGAAAATTACTGTTTAATTTTAAGAAATACTGTTTTGCATTATAAATGGCTGAATAATGTGTATAGAATAATTTCAAAAGAAAATTAACGTTTGTTGACCTAACGTAACAAAATATAAGCTTTTGTGTTGCAAAATTTTATGTCTTTTATTGTATCCATAAGCTTGGTTTACTTGATAATAATATGAATAAATCATAATTAAATAATTCGTTTAAAAACTGAATTTAATAATTTTTTAACTAAAAATATTAGAATTAAAAATAAACTGAAATTATTGAGTATAAATAATATGAATTTAATAATATCATTGTATTTTATAAAAAATAATTTGATAGATTTTTTTTGTTACGGAGAAAAATTCTCTACATTTTTCATATTAAGAAAAAACAAAACAAGTCATCTCTTTTTTTTTCTTATGAAAAATTTAATTGTATTTTTTATTTTTAAATTATTTTTTTTAATACTTTGATAATTTTTTTAATAATAAAAAAAGTCGTTGATTAATGGATTTTGTTTGAGAGATTCTAATATTGCCAATACAAAATTTTTAACCAAGATAATTTTTTTCATTTTATTTTTTTCCATTATTCAGTCATATATATCTTTTTATTTATTCATTGTTTTATGAAATTCAATATTTTTTATCATGAAATATAATGCATCACAAAATTTTAATTATCCTGCAACTATCAACTTGTATTATTCAATTTTTCCAGTTGCATGATTTTAACTGAAAAAAAAAATTCCACTTGACACTATGTCAATTTAAAAATAAAAAAACAACTAATTTAAAAATAATCATAATAAATTTTTCAATAAATCAATCACATATTTTCCTGAGCATAAAAAAAAAAAATCATAAGGAAATAGAATTTTTCAACAACCAATAATGTAACCTGTAAAGAATAAAGTAAAAAAAAAAACATAATAAAAAACAATAATTAAAATAATAAAAAAATCAAAAAATTGACGAGAACAAAAAATAGATTTATTAAAAATAAACATAAAATATATATATATATTTTTTTTTCCATCGATATAAATTAATATTTATATAATAATAATAATAACAATAATAATAATAATAATAATAATAATTTGAGTAAACATATAATTAATGTAAAATATTGATGGAATAATATTTGAAAAGGAAAACAGTTTGATAAAGAGACAAAAATAATAATAATAATAATAATTAAATTGAAAATAAACAAAAAATAATATCAAGGTCTCGACTAAATCCTACTATCTTTATAAGAAAAATTAAATATTATTAATAATTAATATATTAATTTAATATAATAATAAAACAGTATTATTATCACGTTTTTTTCTTTTTTTTTTTTTTTTCTTTATCTTTCGGTAACTATCACACTGCTATTCTGTTATCACTGTCGCAATCCAATTTTAATTATTGGATTGTCTATCAACGACTATAAATATACGTAAAATAAATTTTCATATGGAAAAATTATTTTTCCTTGAATTATTATTGTTCATCGTATTAATGACTTGATCGAGACCAAGGTAAAAATTAACATTTATAAATTAAAATTTTAATAATTATAATAATAATAAAATAATAATAATAATGTTATTATTTTTAATACAGAAAAATTATTATTTTTTTTCTAGTTATTTTTTTATTTTTTTACAATAGATGAAAAATTTTATATTATAAATTAAATTCTGACTCTCATTTCCTTTTTCCTCGTTTGTTTAATATATGTAAATTAATTTAATTTAGTTTTTTTTTTGTCGGAAAATGTACAGTTTTGTTTGTTTTTATCAATTTAAAATTTAAAAATTTAAAGAATATTATTTTAATTGTTATTATTATTATTATTATTATCATTATTATTATTATTTATATATATATATTTCAAATTTTCATTTTATCTAAAATTACAAATACGCATTGACTACTTAAATTCTAAGGGGTTTTTATTTTTTAATCATCATTGCCAGATTAATCTGCAATCATCATCAAATTTTTAAAACAATTTTTTTTATAAAATTTATTAATTAAAAATTATTTAATTTCAATTTTAAAATAATTTAATATTTTAATTTTCCTTTTTTTTTTTTTAATATATTTATCGAGTATTTATAGAAATTTTATTATCCAATTTTTTTTTATAAAGAAAATATTTTTTTTTTATTTAATTATTATTTTTTCTGATGATTGAAGAACTGGACTTTAATTAGGCTCTATATTTTCTTTTTCATAAATTTATTATAAATCAAAAACATTTTTTTTTTTTTGTCAAGTTTTCAGTTAAATATGAAATTCAATTTAATTTATATGATTTTGTAGAAAAAGAAAATTTATATTATTGCTATTTGATAATATTAAAAATTAAAATTAATATTATTATTTTTTATTTAAAAAATAAGAAAATTATAATTTTTTTTATATTTCATATAATTTACATAATATTTATTAAATTAAATAAAATTCATATTAACTGAAAACTAGGCAATTGTTCTACTTAAAACACTCAAATGTATGTAATTTTATTATCAGCTAATTATAAGGCATGGAGTATACGTTATCATGTCAATTGAAATTTGATATACGAAATTAAAAAAAATAAATAAAAATTTTTCTAATAATTATTTTAAAAAAACAAACAAAAAAAGTTTCGTTAAAATGACAACTTTCGAACTTTTTATTATATAGATTATTTTCGATGATTATATTTCGTTTCATTTATTTTGTAAACTACCCCATTATCACCTTAACTAAAATCTAATTAACGCAAATAAATTTCCATGCACTCATTATTAATTTTTTATTAATTTTTCCTATGTTTTTTTTTTTTTGTTTTTTTATTTTTTATTATTTTTTTTTTCCCTTTTTATATATTATTATTTTTGCTTATATATTTTTCATCTATTTTTATTCTCTTTGCTTGATTTGCTTCGTTGGTAAACTATTTTGGTATTTGTAAATTATTATTAGTTAATATTATATATTTTATTTCATTTTTTTTTTTTTTTTTCATATGAAAAAGAAAAAAAAATATTGTAAGTATATAGATATATAGTTTTTTATTTTTTTTTCTTTCTTTAATGTCGGCTAGAGAGTCTCAAGAATTTTAACAAGTAATTATTTTTATAAATTTTATTAATTTTCTTGAGGATCACAGTCATCTCTGTGTTGTTTAATTATTTATTTGTTTTTTGTTCTTTTATAATATATTATTAATTGATTATTATTATTATTTTTATACACCTCACTCATGTGTCTAAATTAAATAATCAATTTTTTTTTTTTTTTAATTTTTATATATATAAATTAATTCATGGTTAGGCGCTTGGTATGTATATATAACTATTTTTTTTTTTTTTTTTTTTTTAGTGGTTTTCTTATTGTTGAAAACCACGGTCAATCACAAATACCTTTAGCTCAAAAAATAATAATAATTATTATCTATTTATTAATTTTTAAACACAAAATAATTGATTTATAATATTTTTATTTTCAATGCAATCGAGGTTTTATTTTTAACATGATTTAATTGTTGCAATTGGAAATTAATTATTGTTTTTGACAGGGATATTATTGACAGAATTTCATTTGTCTCAATTCAAAATGAAAATCCAAAATACCGATAGAAAATAAAAATTTATGCACTGATTATTTCAATAAAAAAATAATGAAAATTAAATTAAATTTAAAATACTATTTTTAAATGAAAAAATATACCTGTATAAATAAATTCACAAATAATGGATTAAATTATAAAAAATTTTTAAACTATTTTAATTAAATAAAAAATTAAAAATTTAAATTTTAAAAAAATCCTTGAATAAAAGATATTAATTTTTTTGAATATTTTATTAAACAAAATGGTAATAATAAACTTTTTGAATATTGAAAAAAAAACTATTTCAAGTTTAATAATAAATAATTAAAAAAAAAAAATTTTTAAATATTTCTCAGATTCGATTTTGATGGACAAACATTGTGAAATTAATTGAGCTTTTAAAACTCTTTTCTTTCTTGAATATTCATGCAAACCACTCACAATTTTATATATATTTAATTTTTTTTTAATTCACTTTCTTTTACCAATCGAATCACAACTTTGTTTGAACAAACGTATTTCAAATTATTTTTTTTATATATATTTATTTAAAAGTTTAAAGAGTTGCATGCAAATCATACCCCTGTATTTTATTATCTCAAAGAAAATGAATAAAAAAAAAATGTTCATTTATCCTCAAAGATAAACTAAGCTATTTTTTATAAATTTTTTTTTTTATTCATCATTTTATAAAAACCAATAACGACAGTTGCCTCGATAGCAATGAAAATAGAAATATCTATATCAAAAAAAAATAAAATAAAATAAAAAAAATTCAACAAATAAATACACTAAATGTTATTAAATATTATCAAGTGTAAATAACATATGACAATTCAACAAATATTATAATATTCATCTATTATTTTAAAATTAATCAATAAAATTAATAAACTCATTTAAAAATTAATTATTTATATGCATATTTATATATATATATATATTATTTAAAATCGATGACTCAATATAATATTTATTAAAAATTAACAAATTATTTATTTGTTTATTTATTTAATAAATATTATCACGATCTATTCATCTCAAGACTTTATGATCACTTTTCTTTATCTATATCTTTGTTATTGTATTATTAATTTTTAACTATTTTTTTATTTTATGTATATAATTTTTGTATATATATTTTTTATTTATTTATATATTATATATATTTATTTATTTATTTATTTTTTTTTTTTAGGCATATCTATATGTGAACTCTACCCTTGTATCCCGGAAAGACTGGTGGGCCAATCCTACAACTACTTTTTTTTTTTTTTTTTTTTTTTTCTTTTTTT
>WSYQ01001011.1:0-10577 GCA_011426435.1 Lysiphlebus fabarum
TTTAATTTTTAAATACATAATTTTTTTTCAAATAAAGTTAATAAATAATTATCGTGAATTCAATAACTGGTATAGTAAATAAGTAGCTAGCTTAGTTGTTGAACTCCTATCTAAACCCATGTTTAACCTCAAAATATGTGTTATTCGACTTTTTTAATTTAAACACAATTGTATTTTTTTTTCGTTCAGAAATTGGTTTATTTTCCGTTCAGAAACTATGACATGACACTATTTGCCGTTCAGAAACTGGGCTTTTGAGAGGGGTTTATTAAATAATTAATTATAAATTAACTATTATACTTTTTATATATTTTAAATTTTTTTCATTAAATTTAAACCTTGTTTTATTAGAAAAAAATTTAAAACATAAACTTTTTTCATTTTTTATAAATGTGAAAAGCACTTGAAAAAAAATTTAGCCTAAACTGTTCAGAAACTGGGTATGTGACCTTAAATGAACATCTATTTCATAAATCTTTTAAAAATCTTTATCCTATCAATAAAAAAAAAAAAAATATAAAATTATCATATAATAAAAATAATTTTTATAAATTATTTAACATTGTTTAAATAATTATTAATTAACAATTGAATATACGGTTCAATATTCAACAAAATTACCCATAAAAATACTGTCATCTTGATCGTCCTTCAAAAAATCTTAAATATATTTCGGTGTACGCACTTCTTTTTCATACTCTATATATTTCGAAATTGGCACACACTTCTCAATATCCGTTCTCGCTAAAACTTTTTTTTGAAAAATCTCTAACCTATTACTTGAATCCTTATGTTTTTTTATGTCAAATTTTCCAATCGCCTCACTCATAAAATTATCCCTAAGAAAATTTTTCAAATTCTCTTTTTGTCCCTGAAATTTTATTTCACATAATTTAACCCATTGATGACGTGTGAGTGCTTGCATTTTCATTTTATTTAACTCGAGTAATAATTCCGGATAACACTCTATTTTTTTCAACCACTCAATTTCATCACACATTGATTTTTCAAACTTTTTTAATATTTCATTATCACCATGTAACTTAATTTTTTTGTACAAAACACTACAGATTTCTTCTTCGCACACACGTTTCATCTTGATTTTTTTTTTCGCTTACGACCGGGTGAACACGAGCAAATTGATGTTGACTGATAGAAGTCAAGAAAACTTTTGACCATCAAACTCGGAAAATTTTGGCAATGCGAATATTCAACACCCCATAAAAACTTTGACCAATAGAAGAATTAGTCAATAAAAATAAGAGAAGAAGTAGGAGTAATTTTTAAATTTTCTAAAATTTTCTAAAATTTTTTCAAACATCATTAATTATTTCAATTGATAATAGTATTGAACGTCAAAGAAGTAACTTCAAAAACAAGTAACAGCATGATCATTTTAGTAAAGTAAGTAAAGAGAAAAAAAAATCCTTCATGCTAAATCAAAAAAGTAATTTAACAAATAAAATAAAAATCGAAAATCATTTGAAATACCCCCCCGTTTTAATCTCTTAGTGTACCGCGCGAACAATTGATTTAAATTTTTAGTCAAATAACGAAAAGTGAAAATAATGAAAAAATTAGAAAGAAAAATTCCCATCGTTTTACCTTCATGCTTCATTAAGAAAAAATTTAAGAAATATAAATGAAATAAAGATCAAAAAAGTGAAATCAAAAGAAGAATAATAAAATAAATAAACATCAAAAGATAGAGTATAAATCAAGAAGAATAATGAAATAAATAAAAATCAAAAAGAAAAAACTGAAAATCAAAAATCTGTAAATTCTTTCTGCATGCACCTACCGGCTATTCACCTCAAACGGATTTCACCACACAATTGAATCCACCTGTTGTAATCCCTTTTTTCTCGCTTGACCTCGTACCCCAAAATATTTTACCCTGTATCTTCAACCTTGTGTCCTGTTATTTTCTTTATTTTATTCATTTATTTTATCTTTTTGATTTTCAGATTTATTTTTGATTTTCATTTATTTTATTATTCTTCTTTTGATTTTACTTTTTATTTTTTCTCTCTCACACCTACAGATTTTATTTTTTCTATTTTACTTTGTTCTTTTGTAACAAAAAAATTTATTTACTCTTTTGATTTTTATTTTTATTTTTTCCCCTCTCACACCTACAGATTTTATTTGTTTATTTTACTTTTTTTTTTGTAACAAAATAAATTTATTCAGCTTTTTTGATTTTAATTTTCATTTTTTCTCTCTTTCACACCTACAGATTTTATTTTTTTTTTTGATTTCACTTTTTTATTTTCCTAATTTTTATTTTATACTCCCTTAAGGTTGCTTCCGGATAATTGAATCGTCACTTAATTTTTTTGGGTATTTTTTGAATGAAATAAATATCTATACTTCTAATTCTGACGTTGTTTTTTTGAGATAATAAATGTCAAAGTTGACAGCTTTTATACGCGAGGATAAGACTACAAGTTAAAATACCTTACATTTCTATTTTTAGAAAGTTCATTTGCCACTAAAAAATCTTTGAATTGTACTCTTCGGCAAGACGAACACGATATAAAAAATTTAAATTTTTTTTTTGACCATGATTTTCAATATATTCAATATTGACTTTTGAAAAATTTCGTCTCTTCCGCAACGAATTGGAGTATACAGGCCCTCTAAACGTAAATAATAGTATTCCTCTATCTTTCGGAGGCAACCTCACTAGAATTAAACTTTGTATCCATTTTTAAATTCACTGAGATAAAATGAAGATCCTAAATATTCTCTGGAATTTTCCAACTATTGCTTGAGGGTGTTTTCACCGCTTTTTTTCTGAATTTTACTGACTGCAAAACTGTTCTTTTCTTAAAAAAATTTTTTTTTTCTGAAAAATTCATGTCATGACAACCAATAATATGTTATTAATTAAAAAGTGAGCCTCGACTTTTTTAATATTCAAATTCGTGAAAATTTTGAAAATTTTCGGAATTTTATCATCGATTTATATCCAAAATCAAAAAATCGAAATGAAAAATGTCTTGATAATTTGCGTAGATTTTTATTTTTAAGTTTTAAAAACTTCATAATTTTAAGAATATCCTTAATATAATAATGTTGATTGTCATGAGAAAAGTATTTTAGAAAAAAAAATTATCTACAAAAAAGGTAGGTAAGTGGGTAGGTTATATTTAGAAATAAACGGGCTGGAAACACCCTCAAAGAAGGGGTGGTAACTTCTAAAAAAAAATTCAGGATCCTCATTTTATCTCGATGAACTAGAAAAAAAATTAAAAGTATAATTCTGAGAAGTCGAGGGAAAAGATCTTAGCATTTTAGTTATTTCAATAGCGATGGTAAAAAAGGTTTTTATAAATGTTTAATAAATTAAGGCAAACAACTTAAAATGAAAAAAAAAAAAAAAACCTTTGTTACGTATTCGCATTTGCGATTACGTTTCTTTTTAATTTTTAGTTATTAAATTTTAAATTTTGACTTTACCGGATGTAACGCGATAATTTAGAATTATATTATTTCTACTTTAACATTTTTTACTTTCATTTAATTCTGCTGACATATTTTAATTATTCAAAAGACGTTGAAAATAAATATTTTACATCCGTTAAAGTCACGACAAATAATTTTATAATGATTTTATAATGCTGACTATCATGGGAACCATAACTAGCCAGTGGCAAATTATTAGTCCCACTCATAATTTTTAGATATTAAGAAAAAATAAAAAGAATAATTTTAAGGAGAGAACTCACTCTCGTGTTATACTTCAAACTGTCAACATTAAATAAATTAAATAAATACCAAATTAGATTTTATAAGAAATATTTAAGTGAAACTTTATTTTGTGTTACAACCCTATCATTGATTTATTCGGGGTGTTTATTCGTATATTAAATTCTTTGTGACTTGTATTTGATCCATCAATATCATAAAAAGCCGGCTATCCAGACTGACGCGCCCTCAAAACAATTGGATTTTTAAACTACAAGGTACATCTATTTTCTACAACCTAATCACATTCCCTCCTAACCCGCTAGCCTGTAGGTAATAGCAAAATAAGAGGATTAAAAATAGTTAAATGTCAGGGTGTTGTTTTTATTTAAATAATTTAATGTTTTAATATCGGGATCTATTTTAAAATATATTTGGATAAATTATTAACAATTCATTTATTTAAAATCATTTAATAATCTTAATATTTAATAAAAATAACAACCTGGCACGTAACAAAAACTGGTGTCAGAAGTGGGATAATGTAATGTGAAAGTAGAAATAGAAAAAAAAATTTTTTAAATATAAATTACATAAAATTATAAGACGAAAAAAAAAATATTTTTCATCACACGAGAGTCACTTAAGATCAAATGAAAAATAATTAAAATTTATAAACAAAAGAAAATATAATTTTTTTTATATACAAGATGTCAGACAAAGAGTTTAGATTCAGTTCAGGGGTATGTTATGACGATGAAGACGAAAGTTGTTATGAAATTATAATAAATCGATTACAGGTTTATACACATTTATTATTAAAAAAATTAACGGAACAACTAAGGTTCGATGAATACAATTCAATAGGGTTATCTAAATTGATAAAAAGGGACGTAAATATAATAAAAGGCGCTATAAAAAAAAAATTCTTTTTGGAAAACATAGAAATAAAAAAACAATTAAATCAAAAAAATATTGAATTAGAAACCTTAAGAAATATTAATGAAAATTTAATCGAAGACAATAAAAATTTAAACTCGAAATATAAATTGGAAATGGATCACAGATTAGTAATAATAGAGTCTTTTGAAAGAGAAAATCAAAATATAAAAGATGAAAATACACAATTAAACAATCTGGTAAGTCAGACTACTATACAAAATATTAGATTATATGAAGAAATTGCAGAATATCGAAAAAAAACAAAAGAGAATTTCAATGACCGTGAAGGAAATAATAAAATTCAAGCGATAAATAAAAATGAAATACCACAAAATTTTTTAAATAATACTAGCAAACGATATTCAGGAAGTTATGATTATATTAATAGTAGAAATAATTGTTACAAAAAATTTAAGAAAGATACGGGGCAGTATGAAACGAAGGATAAAAAAATACTACAAAAAAACTAATCGAACCCGGTGGATCAGGCGGGGAGACCACTATAAAGGGTAGACTGCCACAGATATCTGACTCAATATTACAAACTGACGTAAAAAAAGATAATAAACATATTAATAGGGATTCTTTTATAAATCCACAACCATCAACTTCTAAAAATCGTGAAGACGACTTTTATGACCCAATTATAAAAACAAAAATTTTTAATTTAAATAATAATAATAATAATAAAAATAATAAAATCAATGAAAATATTCATAATAAAAATAATAATGAAATTTCAAAGAATGAAATATTTGTATCGGCGGACTTATTAACTAGTGAAATTAAAGAAAATACAGATTTAAATATTTCTCCGAAAGATAAAGATAATAATTTAGCAAAAGAAAGTAAAGAAAAATATAAACTTATAAATGAAACTAAAAATGAATGTAATCAAAAAAATATTGTCAACGAAAATAAAGATACACTTACGACTATCGAAATAGGAATGGTCAACCAATTAATGAATAGATTCAATAAATTATGCGACGAAATAAATAATGAAATAAATATATGCGACGAAATAAATAATGAAATAAATATAAGCAATGAAATAAATAAAAATAATAATAATGATGAAATATTTATTAAAGGTAAAAAAAATTTGTGTATCTACGAAAATAATGAAGTGAAAAATAATAATAATGATTGCGTTGAGAGAAAGAGTTTTAATGATAATAATTATATTGAAATTACAAAAAAAATAATTTGCAAAAATATTAATAAAAAAAATAAAAATAAGGAAGAAATATTTGAGGTCAAAGAACCATATAAAATGCATACTGACATAATAAATGATGACGCTAGTATAAATAAAAATAATGAAATAAAAAGTAAGACAAGGTCAGAGAAATTAGATATTAAAGAGAATAAGTCCCAAGATAATATAATAAGAAAATGTTTAAAAAAATTAAAGTTAGATATGACAAGATTTAACAATACAATTTTTAACAAAAATAATGAAAAAGAAAATATTATCAATTTTACAATTAAAAGAAAGAATAGACCAATTAAAACAAAAACAAAAATTAAAGAAAAATATTATGAATCTAATAAAAAACGAATAAAGAAAATATTAATATGTAATACGCGAAAAAGAAAAAAATTTTTAAAAACAAAGAAATAATATTACGAAAAATGGTAACGAAAATTATTAAAACCCACGACACGATAATAATCAAAATAAATAAATTTTTTTTTATATTAAACACGCTAAGATTAAATTAGATAAATATTGTAACAGGCTAGAAAATCCCTATCCTTATCCTTAAATGTACTATCAACAAGTTTTAATTCGCGGGACGCGAATTTTTGGTGGCCGGGGGTGGCTTCTCAAGGTTGGATATCAAGAACAAATTGGACAAGTGATCTACGTATAAATTAATTGGCAACACCGCATTTCAAACCATATGAAAATATGTACATAAAATATATATATATATATATATATACATATAAATATATAGGAGAGAGGTACCCCGAGCAATGAAGCCAGCGGAGCTACATCAAGCCAGCGAGTGTCAACAGCGTAGTGAGAGAGGCGAAGCACCGCACAAAGCAGAAGAAAATTAAAATAATATTTAATAAAAAAATATTTCCATATGATTAATCCTACCACACCCAAAGAAACAGAGCAATTAGAACACCGCGAGTAAAACAAAGACGAACTACTCTACATTGTAACAAACCTTAGACCGGATGCAGGAAGGTCAACGATTTAATATACAAAGTATTCATTCAGTCGCATTTGAGACGTTGAACGCACATAACAAAAAAATATATATAATTTAAAATTTTATTTTCTTTAAACAATTAATATAAAGAAAATGGCAACATTTAATATTTTGGAAGTCTGTAAAAGATTTAATAGATCAGAAAGACTTCCGTTCATTATGGGGTTTGAACAGGCTGGGGGAAAGATTATATTAATAGAAGATCTGGAAGTGTTTTGCCCTCGACTAGACAATGAACAAATAGAGTGGTTGTTAAAAATGAATAAAAAGGTATTAAAAAAATTGTGCATTATAGCCAGTACAGATCTTGGTAACATTTTAAAGGCGATCAAAGAATGTGAAGTGCTAAAGGATCTAAGCATTATAATTAGTGACATTACTGGAGAACAATTGAAGTATATAATGAATACAGCAAAGAGTGTAGTTAGTTTAAATATAGGTGGATCCAACAAACTAACGAAAAAAGGCTTAATGTCAGCATTAAGGTGCGATAACAACATTACAAGTTTAAATTTAAGCTACGTGCCTGCAGTGGACGATGAAGTACTCCTGGAGTGTTCCCAATTTCAACAACTCGAGGTGGGAAAAACGGATATAACCGCAAATGGTTTTATTGATTTCGCAAAAAACAGCGGGCATGTCAAGTATATTGATGTCACCAAAACATCATTATTAGATGACGCGATTAACGCAGCAGCAGAAATATTTGAGCAAAAACAACAGGCAGTGGAAATCAAAGTCGACGACAGGCTAAAACCATGGATGGAAGACCACAACTATCAGTTCGTAAAATTTACATTCGTCGAAGAATACTAAAAATCAAATAAACTCTTAATATAATCTTAATTTTATAACCATATTAATAATAAAACAAAAAAATATTCAAAATACAAAAAATATATAAAAAAAAATAAAAAAAAAAAAAAAAAAAAAAAAAAATAATATTAATGATAATCAAACAAAACAAAAAAACATATGTAAACAATAGAGTAAATACGTTGCTAGCGTTAAAGCAGCTAGGCAACGATTTTATCGGGCGGGGAGTTGTTACGTATTCGCATTTGCGATTACGTTTCTTTTTAATTTTTAGTTATTAAATTTTAAATTTTGACTTTACCGGATGTAACGCGATAATTTAGAATTATATTATTTCTACTTTAACATTTTTTACTTTCATTTAATTCTGCTGACATATTTTAATTATTCAAAAGACGTTGAAAATAAATATTTTACATCCGTTAAAGTCACGACAAATAATTTTATAATGATTTTATAATGCTGACTATCATGGGAACCATAACTAGCCAGTGGCAAATTATTAGTCCCACTCATAATTTTTAGATATTAAGAAAAAATAAAAAGAATAATTTTAAGGAGAGAACTCACTCTCGTGTTATACTTCAAACTGTCAACATTAAATAAATTAAATAAATACCAAATTAGATTTTATAAGAAATATTTAAGTGAAACTTTATTTTGTGTTACAACCCTATCATTGATTTATTCGGGGTGTTTATTCGTATATTAAATTCTTTGTGACTTGTATTTGATCCATCAATATCATAAAAAGCCGGCTATCCAGACTGACGCGCCCTCAAAACAATTGGATTTTTAAACTACAAGGTACATCTATTTTCTACAACCTAATCACATTCCCTCCTAACCCGCTAGCCTGTAGGTAATAGCAAAATAAGAGGATTAAAAATAGTTAAATGTCAGGGTGTTGTTTTTATTTAAATAATTTAATGTTTTAATATCGGGATCTATTTTAAAATAGATTTGGATAAGTTATTAACAATTCATTTATTTAAAATCATTTAATAATCTTAATATTTAATAAAAATAACAACCTGGCACGTAACACCTTATTTAGTTAAAATTATTTTAACTTAAAAAAAATTTAAAAACATATTTATTTTTTTAAAAAATTTTTATTTATTTACCTATTTATTTATTTACCTATTTATTTATTTACAGATGATCTTACATCGTGCTACTGAAAGTGTAAACATCAATTTAAATGACCATCAAATCATATTAAAAAAACTGTTGGCAATATCTTTATTATCAACAGTATATATGCGTGAAGCCTTTTTAAGATTAAAAAATTTATTGGGAGAATATTTGGAAGTATTTCTACAATTATTTACTTGGTATGAAGTTGAATTTATAAATAAACTTCCTTTAGATTACTTTTCGTGTTTTCGCAAAGAACACTTGGTTAACAACGTACCCCTGATATTATCAAGAGGTATTTTTCACAAGTGCATTGGTACTAATGGTAACCAACAACCTCTATAAAGCTAGCTCACCAACATGGGCACAAATGAAAAAGGCTATAATGGGAATTTTGGGCTTTTTTTGGGTAGTAATATCGATTTTTGGGCTGTTGTAGATTTTTTTATAAGCATTGTTTTTTTTTATAAGCTTAAGTTTAAGCTAGCACAACTTTGTCAATATTTGTTCAAACCAAAAAAAGGTGGGCTCATTTTTATGGGCTTTTTTTGGGTTTTCATTCTATCCTAGTGAATTTTTTTTTTTAATATTATTTTTTTTTTTAAGTCTATTGTTGTGCTACCTTAAGCCTAAGCTGGCACAACTTTGTCAATAATTGTTTAAACCAAAAAAAGGTGGGCTCATTTTTATGGGCTTTTTTTGGGTTTTTATTCTATCCTATCCTAGTGAATTTTTTTTTTTTAATATTATTTTTTTTTTTAAGTCTATTGTTGTGCTACCTTAAGCCTAAGCTAGCACAACTTTGTCAATAATTGTTTAAATTAAAAAAAGGTGGGCTCATTTTTATGGGCTTTTTTTGGGTTTTTATTCTATCATAGTTAAATTTTTTTTTTTTATTATTTTTTTTTTTAAGTCTATTGTTGTGCTACCTTAAGCCTAAGCTAGCACAACTTTGTCAATAATTGTTTAAATTAAAAAAAGGTAGGCTCATTTTTATGGGCTTTTATTGGGTTTTTATTCTATCATCGTTAAATTTTTTTTTTAAATTATATTATTTCTCCCTATTTTTTTTTTAAAAACAAAAGTTTCTTTTCACTATTCCAATTACTATGAACGAAGGTGAGTATTCTTTTCTATTATTCTATATAAAAAAATTTAACTCTTTAATTCGACAATTATTAAGTTAAGTGGATTCAAGTACATAACCTTCTAAAATAGTTATAAAATAATTTCAACGAATTTAAAAATATTAATTAATACTCATCATCCATTATATAAATAATAACGAAAATATTCATTATTTTATTGTAACATTCATTTGTTATTCATTTTTTTTTTTTTTATAATGTATATTTCTTTTAATTTAAATATCTGAAGAAAAGAAAAACTTTTGCATCAATCTCTGCAAAATCTAACTGTTCTATAATATTGTTGTTAATTTTTTTTATATGTATGAGTAATTTATAAAAAGTAATATATATATAGGACAAATGACTAAAAAAAAAAAATATGTATACAATTAGTAAATAAATACACCATATTGAATTCACAAACAATTAGGAATCTTGATTTGAAAGAAGGATTGTAACAACTTTTTTTAGAAATACATACTTTATTTAAACTATAATAATTATTATTTCATGATAAAAAAACATTAATTAGAATAAATTTTTCTTAACTAAGTTTTTAACAACGAATTCTATAAATTCGAATATATTTATTATGTATATATTTCATTTGTTTATGTATGTT
>WSYQ01001012.1:0-18670 GCA_011426435.1 Lysiphlebus fabarum
AAACTGGGATACTAAATGATGCTGAATTTGCCAGAAAAAATCGTGAACAAAGTAAGAATACTGGAACAAAAAATCAAAATGGAAAAACAAAATACACGATATTTGGTCAATATTATAAAACGATAATTGAACACAAATCAATTACAGAAGATAAGTTTGGCTCTAATAAACCAATAAATTTATTAAACAGTCATACACCCCATCCAGATTTAGATGAAGTTAATGATGAAAGTACAGGAGAAATTGACACCCAAAGTAGATTATTTCAAAAAAACAATAATGGTACAAAAAATATAGAATCGGATGAAGACCATAGCATAGAGAATATCCGAGTTCAGTCAAATGAAAGATTATCAATGAATCTATCAAACATCGGAGGGCATAATTCTGTACGAGAGTTTTCGTTGGACAAAACTGGGATACTAAATGATGCTGAATTTGCCAGAAAAAATCGTGAACAAAGTAAAAATACTGGAACAAAAAATAAAAATGGAAAAACAAAATACACGATATTTGGTCAATATTATAAAGCGATAATTGAACACAAATCAAGTACAGAAGATAAGTTTGGCTCTAATAAACCAATAAATTTATTAAACAGTCATACACTCCATCCAGATTTAGCTGAAGTTTCAGAATCTGATATTTTCAATAAAGTTACTATGAGAAGAGAGTACCGCGATTTCAGTATTATTGATGAAAGTACGGGAGAAATTGACACCCAAAGAAGATTAGTTCAGAAAAACAATAATGGTACAAAAAATATAGAATCGGATGAAGACCATAGCATAGAGAATATCCGAGTTCAGTCAAATGAAAGATTATCAATGAATCTATCAAACATCGGAGGGCATAATTCTGTACGAGAGTTTTCGTTGGACGAAACTGGGATACTAAATGATGCTGAATTCGCCAGAAAAAATCGTGAACAAAGTAAGAATACTGGAACAAAAAATAAAAATGGAAAAACAAAATACACGATATTTGGTCAATATTATAAAACGATAATTAAACACAAATCAATTACAGAAGATAAGTTTGGCTCTAATAAACCAATAAATTTATTAAACAGTCATACACCCCATCCAGATTTAGATGAAGTTAATGATGAAAGTACAGGAGAAATTGACACCCAAAGTAGATTATTTCAAAAAAACAATAATGGTACAAAAAATATAGAATCGGATGAAGACCATAGCATAGAGAATATCCGAGTTCAGTCAAATGAAAGATTATCAATGAATCTATCAAACATCGGAGGGCATAATTCTGTACGAGAGTTTTCGTTGGACGAAACTGGGATACTAAATGATGCTGAATTCGCCAGAAAAAATCGTGAACAAAGTAAAAATACTGGAACAAAAAATAAAAATGGAAAAACAAAATACACGATATTTGGTCAATATTATAAAACGATAATTAAACACAAATCAATTACAGAAGATAAGTTTGGCTCTAATAAACCAATAAATTTATTAAACAGTCATACACCCCATCCAGATTTAGATGAAGTTAATGATGAAAGTACAGGAGAAATTGACACCCAAAGTAGATTATTTCAAAAAAACAATAATGGTACAAAAAATATAGAATCGGATGAAGACCATAGCATAGAGAATATCCGAGTTCAGTCAAATGAAAGATTATCAATGAATCTATCAAACATCGGAGGGCATAATTCTGTACGAGAGTTTTCGTTGGACAAAACTGGGATACTAAATGATGCTGAATTTGCCAGAAAAAATCGTGAACAAAGTAAAAATACTGGAACAAAAAATAAAAATGGAAAAACAAAATACACGATATTTGGTCAATATTATAAAGCGATAATTGAACACAAATCAAGTACAGAAGATAAGTTTGGCTCTAATAAACCAATAAATTTATTAAACAGTCATACACTCCATCCAGATTTAGCTGAAGTTTCAGAATCTGATATTTTCAATAAAGTTACTATGAGAAGAGAGTACCGCGATTTCAGTATTATTGATGAAAGTACGGGAGAAATTGACACCCAAAGAAGATTAGTTCAGAAAAACAATAATGGTACAAAAAATATAGAATCGGATGAAGACCATAGCATAGAGAATATCCGAGTTCAGTCAAATGAAAGATTATCAATGAATCTATCAAACATCGGAGGGCATAATTCTGTACGAGAGTTTTCGTTGGACGAAACTGGGATACTAAATGATGCTGAATTCGCCAGAAAAAATCGTGAACAAAGTAAGAATACTGGAACAAAAAATAAAAATGGAAAAACAAAATACACGATATTTGGTCAATATTATAAAACGATAATTGAACACAAATCAAGTACAGAAGATAAGTTTGGCTCTAATAAACCAATAAATTTATTAAACAGTCATACACCCCATCCAGATTTAGATGAAGTTAATGATGAAAGTACAGGAGAAATTGACACCCAAAGTAGATTATTTCAAAAAAACAATAATGGTACAAAAAATATAGAATCGGATGAAGACCATAGCATAGAGAATATCCGAGTTCAGTCAAATGAAAGATTATCGATGAATCTATCAAACATCGGAGGGCATAATTCTGTACGAGAGTTTTCGTTGGACGAAACTGGGATACTAAATGATGCTGAATTCGCCAGAAAAAATCGTGAACAAAGTAAAAATACTGGAACAAAAAATAAAAATGGAAAAACAAAATACACGATATTTGGTCAATATTATAAAACGATAATTAAACACAAATCAATTACAGAAGATAAGTTTGGCTCTAATAAACCAATAAATTTATTAAACAGTCATACACCCCATCCAGATTTAGATGAAGTTAATGATGAAAGTACAGGAGAAATTGACACCCAAAGTAGATTATTTCAAAAAAACAATAATGGTACAAAAAATATAGAATCGGATGAAGACCATAGCATAGAGAATATCCGAGTTCAGTCACATGAAAGATTATCAATGAATCTATCAAACATCGGAGGGCATAATTCTGTACGAGAGTTTTCGTTGGACAAAACTGGGATACAAAATGATGCTGAATTCGCCAGAAAAAATCGTGAACAAAGTAAGAATACTGGAACAAAAAATAAAATGGAAAAACAAAATACACGATATTTGGTCAATATTATAAAACGATAATTGAACACAAATCAATTACAGAAGATAAGTTTGGCTCTAATAAACCAATAAATTTATTAAACAGTCATACACCCCATCCAGATTTAGATGAAGTTAATGATGAAAGTACAGGAGAAATTGACACCCAAAGTAGATTATTTCAAAAAAACAATAATGGTACAAAAAATATAGAATCGGATGAAGACCATAGCATAGAGAATATCCGAGTTCAGTCAAATGAAAGATTATCAATGAATCTATCAAACATCGGAGGGCATAATTCTGTACGAGAGTTTTCGTTGGACAAAACTGGGATACTAAATGATGCTGAATTTGCCAGAAAAAATCGTGAACAAAGTAAAAATACTGGAACAAAAAATAAAAATGGAAAAACAAAATACACGATATTTGGTCAATATTATAAAGCGATAATTGAACACAAATCAAGTACAGAAGATAAGTTTGGCTCTAATAAACCAATAAATTTATTAAACAGTCATACACTCCATCCAGATTTAGCTGAAGTTTCAGAATCTGATATTTTCAATAAAGTTACTATGAGAAGAGAGTACCGCGATTTCAGTATTATTGATGAAAGTACGGGAGAAATTGACACCCAAAGAAGATTAGTTCAGAAAAACAATAATGGTACAAAAAATATAGAATCGGATGAAGACCATAGCATAGAGAATATCCGAGTTCAGTCAAATGAAAGATTATCAATGAATCTATCAAACATCGGAGGGCATAATTCTGTACGAGAGTTTTCGTTGGACGAAACTGGGATACTAAATGATGCTGAATTCGCCAGAAAAAATCGTGAACAAAGTAAGAATACTGGAACAAAAAATAAAAATGGAAAAACAAAATACACGATATTTGGTCAATATTATAAAACGATAATTGAACACAAATCAATTACAGAAGATAAGTTTGGCTCTAATAAACCAATAAATTTATTAAACAGTCATACACCCCATCCAGATTTAGATGAAGTTAATGATGAAAGTACAGGAGAAATTGACACCCAAAGTAGATTATTTCAAAAAAACAATAATGGTACAAAAAATATAGAATCGGATGAAGACCATAGCATAGAGAATATCCGAGTTCAGTCAAATGAAAGATTATCAATGAATCTATCAAACATCGGAGGGCATAATTCTGTACGAGAGTTTTCGTTGGACGAAACTGGGATACTAAATGATGCTGAATTCGCCAGAAAAAATCGTGAACAAAGTAAAAATACTGGAACAAAAAATAAAAATGGAAAAACAAAATACACGATATTTGGTCAATATTATAAAACGATAATTAAACACAAATCAATTACAGAAGATAAGTTTGGCTCTAATAAACCAATAAATTTATTAAACAGTCATACACCCCATCCAGATTTAGATGAAGTTAATGATGAAAGTACAGGAGAAATTGACACCCAAAGTAGATTATTTCAAAAAAACAATAATGGTACAAAAAATATAGAATCGGATGAAGACCATAGCATAGAGAATATCCGAGTTCAGTCAAATGAAAGATTATCAATGAATCTATCAAACATCGGAGGGCATAATTCTGTACGAGAGTTTTCGTTGGACAAAACTGGGATACTAAATGATGCTGAATTTGCCAGAAAAAATCGTGAACAAAGTAAAAATACTGGAACAAAAAATAAAAATGGAAAAACAAAATACACGATATTTGGTCAATATTATAAAGCGATAATTGAACACAAATCAAGTACAGAAGATAAGTTTGGCTCTAATAAACCAATAAATTTATTAAACAGTCATACACTCCATCCAGATTTAGCTGAAGTTTCAGAATCTGATATTTTCAATAAAGTTACTATGAGAAGAGAGTACCGCGATTTCAGTATTATTGATGAAAGTACGGGAGAAATTGACACCCAAAGAAGATTAGTTCAGAAAAACAATAATGGTACAAAAAATATAGAATCGGATGAAGACCATAGCATAGAGAATATCCGAGTTCAGTCAAATGAAAGATTATCAATGAATCTATCAAACATCGGAGGGCATAATTCTGTACGAGAGTTTTCGTTGGACGAAACTGGGATACTAAATGATGCTGAATTCGCCAGAAAAAATCGTGAACAAAGTAAGAATACTGGAACAAAAAATAAAAATGGAAAAACAAAATACACGATATTTGGTCAATATTATAAAACGATAATTGAACACAAATCAAGTACAGAAGATAAGTTTGGCTCTAATAAACCAATAAATTTATTAAACAGTCATACACCCCATCCAGATTTAGATGAAGTTAATAATGAAAGTACAGGAGAAATTGACACCCAAAGTAGATTATTTCAAAAAAACAATAATGGTACAAAAAATATAGAATCGGATGAAGACCATAGCATAGAGAATATCCGAGTTCAGTCAAATGAAAGATTATCGATGAATCTATCAAACATCGGAGGGCATAATTCTGTACGAGAGTTTTCGTTGGACGAAACTGGGATACTAAATGATGCTGAATTCGCCAGAAAAAATCGTGAACAAAGTAAAAATACTGGAACAAAAAATAAAAATGGAAAAACAAAATACACGATATTTGGTCAATATTATAAAACGATAATTAAACACAAATCAATTACAGAAGATAAGTTTGGCTCTAATAAACCAATAAATTTATTAAACAGTCATACACCCCATCCAGATTTAGATGAAGTTAATGATGAAAGTACAGGAGAAATTGACACCCAAAGTAGATTATTTCAAAAAAACAATAATGGTACAAAAAATATAGAATCGGATGAAGACCATAGCATAGAGAATATCCGAGTTCAGTCAAATGAAAGATTATCAATGAATCTATCAAACATCGGAGGGCATAATTCTGTACGAGAGTTTTCGTTGGACGAAACTGGGATACTAAATGATGCTGAATTCGCCAGAAAAAATCGTGAACAAAGTAAAAATACTGGAACAAAAAATAAAAATGGAAAAACAAAATACACGATATTTGGTCAATATTATAAAACGATAATTGAACACAAATCAATTACAGAAGATAAAGTTGGCTCTAATAAACCAATAAATTTATTAAACAGTCATACACCCCATCCAGATTTAGCTGACGTTTCAGAATCTGATATTTTTAATAAAGTTACTATGAGAAGAGAGTACCGCGATTTCAGTATTATTGATGAAAGTACGGGAGAAATTGACACCCAAAGAAGATTAGTTCAAAAAAACAATAATAGTACAAAAAATCCAGAATCGGATGAAGACCATAGCATAGAGAATATCCGAGTTCAGTCACATGAAAGATTATCAATGAATCTATCAAACATCGGAGGGCATAATTCTGTACGAGAGTTTTCGTTGGACGAAACTGGGATACTAAATGATGCTGAATTCGCCAGAAAAAATCGTGAACAAAGTAAGAATACTGGAACAAAAAATCAAAATGGAAAAACAAAATACACGATATTTGGTCAATATTATAAAACGATAATTGAACACAAATCAATTACAGAAGATAAGTTTGGCTCTAATAAACCAATAAATTTATTAAACAGTCATACACCCCATCCAGATTTAGATGAAGTTAATGATGAAAGTACAGGAGAAATTGACACCCAAAGTAGATTATTTCAAAAAAACAATGGTACAAAAAATATAGAATCGGATGAAGACCATAGCATAGAGAATATCCGAGTTCAGTCAAATGAAAGATTATCAATGAATCTATCAAACATCGGAGGGCATAATTCTGTACGAGAGTTTTCGTTGGACAAAACTGGGATACTAAATGATGCTGAATTTGCCAGAAAAAATCGTGAACAAAGTAAAAATACTGGAACAAAAAATAAAAATGGAAAAACAAAATACACGATATTTGGTCAATATTATAAAGCGATAATTGAACACAAATCAAGTACAGAAGATAAGTTTGGCTCTAATAAACCAATAAATTTATTAAACAGTCATACACTCCATCCAGATTTAGCTGAAGTTTCAGAATCTGATATTTTCAATAAAGTTACTATGAGAAGAGAGTACCGCGATTTCAGTATTATTGATGAAAGTACGGGAGAAATTGACACCCAAAGAAGATTAGTTCAGAAAAACAATAATGGTACAAAAAATATAGAATCGGATGAAGACCATAGCATAGAGAATATCCGAGTTCAGTCAAATGAAAGATTATCAATGAATCTATCAAACATCGGAGGGCATAATTCTGTACGAGAGTTTTCGTTGGACGAAACTGGGATACTAAATGATGCTGAATTCGCCAGAAAAAATCGTGAACAAAGTAAAAATACTGGAACAAAAAATAAAAATGGAAAAACAAAATACACGATATTTGGTCAATATTATAAAACGATAATTGAACACAAATCAATTACAGAAGATAAGTTTGGCTCTAATAAACCAATAAATTTATTAAACAGTCATACACCCCATCCAGATTTAGATGAAGTTAATGATGAAAGTACAGGAGAAATTGACACCCAAAGTAGATTATTTCAAAAAAACAATAATGGTACAAAAAATATAGAATCGGATGAAGACCATAGCATAGAGAATATCCAAGTTCAGTCAAATGAAAGATTATCAATAAATCTATCAAACATCGGAGGGCATAATTCTGTACGAGAGTTTTCGTTGGACGAAACTGGGATACTAAATGATGCTGAATTCGCCAGAAAAAATCGTGAACAAAGTAAAAATACTGGAACAAAAAATAAAAATGGAAAAACAAAATACACGATAATTGGTCAATATTATAAAACGATAATTAAACACAAATCAATTACAGAAGATAAGTTTGGCTCTAATAAACCAATAAATTTATTAAACAGTCATACACCCCATCCAGATTTAGATGAAGTTAATGATGAAAGTACAGGAGAAATTGACACCCAAAGTAGATTATTTCAAAAAAACAATAATGGTACAAAAAATATAGAATCGGATGAAGACCATAGCATAGAGAATATCCGAGTTCAGTCAAATGAAAGATTATCAATGAATCTATCAAACATCGGAGGGCATAATTCTGTACGAGAGTTTTCGTTGGACAAAACTGGGATACTAAATGATGCTGAATTTGCCAGAAAAAATCGTGAACAAAGTAAAAATACTGGAACAAAAAATAAAAATGGAAAAACAAAATACACGATATTTGGTCAATATTATAAAGCGATAATTGAACACAAATCAAGTACAGAAGATAAGTTTGGCTCTAATAAACCAATAAATTTATTAAACAGTCATACACTCCATCCAGATTTAGCTGAAGTTTCAGAATCTGATATTTTCAATAAAGTTACTATGAGAAGAGAGTACCGCGATTTCAGTATTATTGATGAAAGTACGGGAGAAATTGACACCCAAAGAAGATTAGTTCAGAAAAACAATAATGGTACAAAAAATATAGAATCGGATGAAGACCATAGCATAGAGAATATCCGAGTTCAGTCAAATGAAAGATTATCAATGAATCTATCAAACATCGGAGGGCATAATTCTGTACGAGAGTTTTCGTTGAACGAAACTGGGATACTAAATGATGCTGAATTCGCCAGAAAAAATCGTGAACAAAGTAAAAATACTGGAACAAAAAATAAAAATGGAAAAACAAAATACACGATATTTGGTCAATATTATAAAACGATAATTGAACACAAATCAATTACAGAAGATAAGTTTGGCTCTAATAAACCAATAAATTTATTAAACAGTCATACACCCCATCCAGATTTAGATGAAGTTAATGATGAAAGTACAGGAGAAATTGACACCCAAAGTAGATTATTTCAAAAAAACAATGGTACAAAAAATATAGAATCGGATGAAGACCATAGCATAGAGAATATCCGAGTTCAGTCAAATGAAAGATTATCAATGAATCTATCAAACATCGGAGGGCATAATTCTGTACGAGAGTTTTCGTTGGACAAAACTGGGATACTAAATGATGCTGAATTTGCCAGAAAAAATCGTGAACAAAGTAAAAATACTGGAACAAAAAATAAAAATGGAAAAACAAAATACACGATATTTGGTCAATATTATAAAGCGATAATTGAACACAAATCAAGTACAGAAGATAAGTTTGGCTCTAATAAACCAATAAATTTATTAAACAGTCATACACTCCATCCAGATTTAGCTGAAGTTTCAGAATCTGATATTTTCAATAAAGTTACTATGAGAAGAGAGTACCGCGATTTCAGTATTATTGATGAAAGTACGGGAGAAATTGACACCCAAAGAAGATTAGTTCAGAAAAACAATAATGGTACAAAAAATATAGAATCGGATGAAGACCATAGCATAGAGAATATCCGAGTTCAGTCAAATGAAAGATTATCAATGAATCTATCAAACATCGGAGGGCATAATTCTGTACGAGAGTTTTCGTTGAACGAAACTGGGATACTAAATGATGCTGAATTCGCCAGAAAAAATCGTGAACAAAGTAAAAATACTGGAACAAAAAATAAAAATGGAAAAACAAAATACACGATATTTGGTCAATATTATAAAACGATAATTGAACACAAATCAATTACAGAAGATAAGTTTGGCTCTAATAAACCAATAAATTTATTAAACAGTCATACACCCCATCCAGATTTAGATGAAGTTAATGATGAAAGTACAGGAGAAATTGACACCCAAAGTAGATTATTTCAAAAAAACAATAATGGTACAAAAAATATAGAATCGGATGAAGACCATAGCATAGAGAATATCCGAGTTCAGTCAAATGAAAGATTATCAATGAATCTATCAAACATCGGAGGGCATAATTCTGTACGAGAGTTTTCGTTGGACGAAACTGGGATACTAAATGATGCTGAATTCGCCAGAAAAAATCGTGAACAAAGTAAAAATACTGGAACAAAAAATAAAAATGGAAAAACAAAATACACGATATTTGGTCAATATTATAAAACGATAATTAAACACAAATCAATTACAGAAGATAAGTTTGGCTCTAATAAACCAATAAATTTATTAAACAGTCATACACCCCATCCAGATTTAGATGAAGTTAATGATGAAAGTACAGGAGAAATTGACACCCAAAGTAGATTATTTCAAAAAAACAATAATGGTACAAAAAATATAGAATCGGATGAAGACCATAGCATAGAGAATATCCGAGTTCAGTCAAATGAAAGATTATCAATGAATCTATCAAACATCGGAGGGCATAATTCTGTACGAGAGTTTTCGTTGGACAAAACTGGGATACTAAATGATGCTGAATTTGCCAGAAAAAATCGTGAACAAAGTAAAAATACTGGAACAAAAAATAAAAATGGAAAAACAAAATACACGATATTTGGTCAATATTATAAAGCGATAATTGAACACAAATCAAGTACAGAAGATAAGTTTGGCTCTAATAAACCAATAAATTTATTAAACAGTCATACACTCCATCCAGATTTAGCTGAAGTTTCAGAATCTGATATTTTCAATAAAGTTACTATGAGAAGAGAGTACCGCGATTTCAGTATTATTGATGAAAGTACGGGAGAAATTGACACCCAAAGAAGATTAGTTCAGAAAAACAATAATGGTACAAAAAATATAGAATCGGATGAAGACCATAGCATAGAGAATATCCGAGTTCAGTCAAATGAAAGATTATCAATGAATCTATCAAACATCGGAGGGCATAATTCTGTACGAGAGTTTTCGTTGACGAAACTGGGATACTAAATGATGCTGAATTCGCCAGAAAAAATCGTGAACAAAGTAAAAATACTGGAACAAAAAATAAAAATGGAAAAACAAAATACACGATATTTGGTCAATATTATAAAACGATAATTGAACACAAATCAATTACAGAAGATAAGTTTGGCTCTAATAAACCAATAAATTTATTAAACAGTCATACACCCCATCCAGATTTAGATGAAGTTAATGATGAAAGTACAGGAGAAATTGACACCCAAAGTAGATTATTTCAAAAAAACAATAATGGTACAAAAAATATAGAATCGGATGAAGACCATAGCATAGAGAATATCCGAGTTCAGTCAAATGAAAGATTATCAATGAATCTATCAAACATCGGAGGGCATAATTCTGTACGAGAGTTTTCGTTGGACAAAACTGGGATACTAAATGATGCTGAATTTGCCAGAAAAAATCGTGAACAAAGTAAAAATACTGGAACAAAAAATAAAAATGGAAAAACAAAATACACGATATTTGGTCAATATTATAAAGCGATAATTGAACACAAATCAAGTACAGAAGATAAGTTTGGCTCTAATAAACCAATAAATTTATTAAACAGTCATACACTCCATCCAGATTTAGCTGAAGTTTCAGAATCTGATATTTTCAATAAAGTTACTATGAGAAGAGAGTACCGCGATTTCAGTATTATTGATGAAAGTACGGGAGAAATTGACACCCAAAGAAGATTAGTTCAGAAAAACAATAATGGTACAAAAAATATAGAATCGGATGAAGACCATAGCATAGAGAATATCCGAGTTCAGTCAAATGAAAGATTATCAATGAATCTATCAAACATCGGAGGGCATAATTCTGTACGAGAGTTTTCGTTGGACGAAACTGGGATACTAAATGATGCTGAATTCGCCAGAAAAAATCGTGAACAAAGTAAAAATACTGGAACAAAAAATAAAAATGGAAAAACAAAATACACGATATTTGGTCAATATTATAAAACGATAATTGAACACAAATCAATTACAGAAGATAAGTTTGGCTCTAATAAACCAATAAATTTATTAAACAGTCATACACCCCATCCAGATTTAGATGAAGTTAATGATGAAAGTACAGGAGAAATTGACACCCAAAGTAGATTATTTCAAAAAAACAATAATGGTACAAAAAATATAGAATCGGATGAAGACCATAGCATAGAGAATATCCGAGTTCAGTCAAATGAAAGATTATCAATGAATCTATCAAACATCGGAGGGCATAATTCTGTACGAGAGTTTTCGTTGGACAAAACTGGGATACTAAATGATGCTGAATTTGCCAGAAAAAATCGTGAACAAAGTAAAAATACTGGAACAAAAAATAAAAATGGAAAAACAAAATACACGATATTTGGTCAATATTATAAAGCGATAATTGAACACAAATCAAGTACAGAAGATAAGTTTGGCTCTAATAAACCAATAAATTTATTAAACAGTCATACACTCCATCCAGATTTAGCTGAAGTTTCAGAATCTGATATTTTCAATAAAGTTACTATGAGAAGAGAGTACCGCGATTTCAGTATTATTGATGAAAGTACGGGAGAAATTGACACCCAAAGAAGATTAGTTCAGAAAAACAATAATGGTACAAAAAATATAGAATCGGATGAAGACCATAGCATAGAGAATATCCGAGTTCAGTCAAATGAAAGATTATCAATGAATCTATCAAACATCGGAGGGCATAATTCTGTACGAGAGTTTTCGTTGAACGAAACTGGGATACTAAATGATGCTGAATTCGCCAGAAAAAATCGTGAACAAAGTAAAAATACTGGAACAAAAAATAAAAATGGAAAAACAAAATACACGATATTTGGTCAATATTATAAAACGATAATTGAACACAAATCAATTACAGAAGATAAGTTTGGCTCTAATAAACCAATAAATTTATTAAACAGTCATACACCCCATCCAGATTTAGATGAAGTTAATGATGAAAGTACAGGAGAAATTGACACCCAAAGTAGATTATTTCAAAAAAACAATAATGGTACAAAAAATATAGAATCGGATGAAGACCATAGCATAGAGAATATCCGAGTTCAGTCAAATGAAAGATTATCAATGAATCTATCAAACATCGGAGGGCATAATTCTGTACGAGAGTTTTCGTTGGACAAAACTGGGATACTAAATGATGCTGAATTTGCCAGAAAAAATCGTGAACAAAGTAAAAATACTGGAACAAAAAATAAAAATGGAAAAACAAAATACACGATATTTGGTCAATATTATAAAGCGATAATTGAACACAAATCAAGTACAGAAGATAAGTTTGGCTCTAATAAACCAATAAATTTATTAAACAGTCATACACTCCATCCAGATTTAGCTGAAGTTTCAGAATCTGATATTTTCAATAAAGTTACTATGAGAAGAGAGTACCGCGATTTCAGTATTATTGATGAAAGTACGGGAGAAATTGACACCCAAAGAAGATTAGTTCAGAAAAACAATAATGGTACAAAAAATATAGAATCGGATGAAGACCATAGCATAGAGAATATCCGAGTTCAGTCAAATGAAAGATTATCAATGAATCTATCAAACATCGGAGGGCATAATTCTGTACGAGAGTTTTCGTTGGACGAAACTGGGATACTAAATGATGCTGAATTCGCCAGAAAAAATCGTGAACAAAGTAAAAATACTGGAACAAAAAATAAAAATGGAAAAACAAAATACACGATATTTGGTCAATATTATAAAACGATAATTGAACACAAATCAATTACAGAAGATAAGTTTGGCTCTAATAAACCAATAAATTTATTAAACAGTCATACACCCCATCCAGATTTAGATGAAGTTAATGATGAAAGTACAGGAGAAATTGACACCCAAAGTAGATTATTTCAAAAAAACAATAATGGTACAAAAAATATAGAATCGGATGAAGACCATAGCATAGAGAATATCCGAGTTCAGTCAAATGAAAGATTATCAATGAATCTATCAAACATCGGAGGGCATAATTCTGTACGAGAGTTTTCGTTGGACAAAACTGGGATACTAAATGATGCTGAATTTGCCAGAAAAAATCGTGAACAAAGTAAAAATACTGGAACAAAAAATAAAAATGGAAAAACAAAATACACGATATTTGGTCAATATTATAAAGCGATAATTGAACACAAATCAAGTACAGAAGATAAGTTTGGCTCTAATAAACCAATAAATTTATTAAACAGTCATACACTCCATCCAGATTTAGCTGAAGTTTCAGAATCTGATATTTTCAATAAAGTTACTATGAGAAGAGAGTACCGCGATTTCAGTATTATTGATGAAAGTACGGGAGAAATTGACACCCAAAGAAGATTAGTTCAGAAAAACAATAATGGTACAAAAAATATAGAATCGGATGAAGACCATAGCATAGAGAATATCCGAGTTCAGTCAAATGAAAGATTATCAATGAATCTATCAAACATCGGAGGGCATAATTCTGTACGAGAGTTTTCGTTGAACGAAACTGGGATACTAAATGATGCTGAATTCGCCAGAAAAAATCGTGAACAAAGTAAAAATACTGGAACAAAAAATAAAAATGGAAAAACAAAATACACGATATTTGGTCAATATTATAAAACGATAATTGAACACAAATCAATTACAGAAGATAAGTTTGGCTCTAATAAACCAATAAATTTATTAAACAGTCATACACCCCATCCAGATTTAGATGAAGTTAATGATGAAAGTACAGGAGAAATTGACACCCAAAGTAGATTATTTCAAAAAAACAATGGTACAAAAAATATAGAATCGGATGAAGACCATAGCATAGAGAATATCCGAGTTCAGTCAAATGAAAGATTATCAATGAATCTATCAAACATCGGAGGGCATAATTCTGTACGAGAGTTTTCGTTGGACAAAACTGGGATACTAAATGATGCTGAATTTGCCAGAAAAAATCGTGAACAAAGTAAAAATACTGGAACAAAAAATAAAAATGGAAAAACAAAATACACGATATTTGGTCAATATTATAAAGCGATAATTGAACACAAATCAAGTACAGAAGATAAGTTTGGCTCTAATAAACCAATAAATTTATTAAACAGTCATACACTCCATCCAGATTTAGCTGAAGTTTCAGAATCTGATATTTTCAATAAAGTTACTATGAGAAGAGAGTACCGCGATTTCAGTATTATTGATGAAAGTACGGGAGAAATTGACACCCAAAGAAGATTAGTTCAGAAAAACAATAATGGTACAAAAAATATAGAATCGGATGAAGACCATAGCATAGAGAATATCCGAGTTCAGTCAAATGAAAGATTATCAATGAATCTATCAAACATCGGAGGGCATAATTCTGTACGAGAGTTTTCGTTGAACGAAACTGGGATACTAAATGATGCTGAATTCGCCAGAAAAAATCGTGAACAAAGTAAAAATACTGGAACAAAAAATAAAAATGGAAAAACAAAATACACGATATTTGGTCAATATTATAAAACGATAATTGAACACAAATCAATTACAGAAGATAAGTTTGGCTCTAATAAACCAATAAATTTATTAAACAGTCATACACCCCATCCAGATTTAGATGAAGTTAATGATGAAAGTACAGGAGAAATTGACACCCAAAGTAGATTATTTCAAAAAAACAATAATGGTACAAAAAATATAGAATCGGATGAAGACCATAGCATAGAGAATATCCGAGTTCAGTCAAATGAAAGATTATCAATGAATCTATCAAACATCGGAGGGCATAATTCTGTACGAGAGTTTTCGTTGGACAAAACTGGGATACTAAATGATGCTGAATTTGCCAGAAAAAATCGTGAACAAAGTAAAAATACTGGAACAAAAAATAAAAATGGAAAAACAAAATACACGATATTTGGTCAATATTATAAAGCGATAATTGAACACAAATCAAGTACAGAAGATAAGTTTGGCTCTAATAAACCAATAAATTTATTAAACAGTCATACACTCCATCCAGATTTAGCTGAAGTTTCAGAATCTGATATTTTCAATAAAGTTACTATGAGAAGAGAGTACCGCGATTTCAGTATTATTGATGAAAGTACGGGAGAAATTGACACCCAAAGAAGATTAGTTCAGAAAAACAATAATGGTACAAAAAATATAGAATCGGATGAAGACCATAGCATAGAGAATATCCGAGTTCAGTCAAATGAAAGATTATCAATGAATCTATCAAACATCGGAGGGCATAATTCTGTACGAGAGTTTTCGTTGGACGAAACTGGGATACTAAATGATGCTGAATTCGCCAGAAAAAATCGTGAACAAAGTAAAAATACTGGAACAAAAAATAAAAATGGAAAAACAAAATACACGATATTTGGTCAATATTATAAAACGATAATTGAACACAAATCAATTACAGAAGATAAGTTTGGCTCTAATAAACCAATAAATTTATTAAACAGTCATACACCCCATCCAGATTTAGATGAAGTTAATGATGAAAGTACAGGAGAAATTGACACCCAAAGTAGATTATTTCAAAAAAACAATAATGGTACAAAAAATATAGAATCGGATGAAGACCATAGCATAGAGAATATCCGAGTTCAGTCAAATGAAAGATTATCAATGAATCTATCAAACATCGGAGGGCATAATTCTGTACGAGAGTTTTCGTTGGACGAAACTGGGATACTAAATGATGCTGAATTCGCCAGAAAAAATCGTGAACAAAGTAAAAATACTGGAACAAAAAATAAAAATGGAAAAACAAAATACACGATATTTGGTCAATATTATAAAACGATAATTAAACACAAATCAATTACAGAAGATAAGTTTGGCTCTAATAAACCAATAAATTTATTAAACAGTCATACACCCCATCCAGATTTAGATGAAGTTAATGATGAAAGTACAGGAGAAATTGACACCCAAAGTAGATTATTTCAAAAAAACAATAATGGTACAAAAAATATAGAATCGGATGAAGACCATAGCATAGAGAATATCCGAGTTCAGTCAAATGAAAGATTATCAATGAATCTATCAAACATCGGAGGGCATAATTCTGTACGAGAGTTTTCGTTGGACGAAACTGGGATACTAAATGATGCTGAATTTGCCAGAAAAAATCGTGAACAAAGTAAAAATACTGGAACAAAAAATAAAAATGGAAAAACAAAATACACGATATTTGGTCAATATTATAAAGCGATAATTGAACACAAATCAAGTACAGAAGATAAGTTTGGCTCTAATAAACCAATAAATTTATTAAACAGTCATACACTCCATCCAGATTTAGCTGAAGTTTCAGAATCTGATATTTTCAATAAAGTTACTATGAGAAGAGAGTACCGCGATTTCAGTATTATTGATGAAAGTACGGGAGAAATTGACACCCAAAGAAGATTAGTTCAGAAAAACAATAATGGTACAAAAAATATAGAATCGGATGAAGACCATAGCATAGAGAATATCCGAGTTCAGTCAAATGAAAGATTATCAATGAATCTATCAAACATCGGAGGGCATAATTCTGTACGAGAGTTTTCGTTGGACGAAACTGGGATACTAAATGATGCTGAATTCGCCAGAAAAAATCGTGAACAAAGTAAAATACTGGAACAAAAAATAAAAATGGAAAAACAAAATACACGATATTTGGTCAATATTATAAAACGATAATTGAACACAAATCAAGTACAGAAGATAAGTTTGGCTCTAATAAACCAATAAATTTATTAAACAGTCATACACCCCATCCAGATTTAGATGAAGTTAATAATGAAAGTACAGGAGAAATTGACACCCAAAGTAGATTATTTCAAAAAAACAATAATGGTACAAAAAATATAGAATCGGATGAAGACCATAGCATAGAGAATATCCGAGTTCAGTCAAATGAAAGATTATCAATGAATCTATCAAACATCGGAGGGCATAATTCTGTACGAGAGTTTTCGTTGGACGAAACTGGGATACTAAATGATGCTGAATTTGCCAGAAAAAATCGTGAACAAAGTAAAAATACTGGAACAAAAAATAAAAATGGAAAAACAAAATACACGATATTTGGTCAATATTATAAAGCGATAATTGAACACAAATCAAGTACAGAAGATAAGTTTGGCTCTAATAAACCAATAAATTTATTAAACAGTCATACACTCCATCCAGATTTAGCTGAAGTTTCAGAATCTGATATTTTCAATAAAGTTACTATGAGAAGAGAGTACCGCGATTTCAGTATTATTGATGAAAGTACGGGAGAAATTGACACCCAAAGAAGATTAGTTCAGAAAAACAATAATGGTACAAAAAATATAGAATCGGATGAAGACCATAGCATAGAGAATATCCGAGTTCAGTCAAATGAAAGATTATCAATGAATCTATCAAACATCGGAGGGCATAATTCTGTACGAGAGTTTTCGTTGGACGAAACTGGGATACTAAATGATGCTGAATTCGCCAGAAAAAATCGTGAACAAAGTAAAAATACTGGAACAAAAAATAAAAATGGAAAAACAAAATACACGATATTTGGTCAATATTATAAAACGATAATTGAACACAAATCAATTACAGAAGATAAGTTTGGCTCTAATAAACCAATAAATTTATTAAACAGTCATACACCCCATCCAGATTTAGATGAAGTTAATGATGAAAGTACAGGAGAAATTGACACCCAAAGTAGATTATTTCAAAAAAACAATAATGGTACAAAAAATATAGAATCGGATGAAGACCATAGCATAGAGAATATCCGAGTTCAGTCAAATGAAAGATTATCAATGAATCTATCAAACATCGGAGGGCATAATTCTGTACGAGAGTT